>QMIH01001967.1:80608-95789 GCA_003987875.1 Clarias batrachus
TAATAGAAACACTCGTGCACTTACTTGTTCATACAGTTAACTGATAAACCTTCGTCATCATGTGGATGCGGTACAATGCATAAAATAATGCCGATAGAATCGAGAACTTTGGTCGATGTTCACATCAAACTGAATGAAGAACAATAAAGTTTGTCAATGCAAAATGGATCATTTATGTATTTTAGAAACTGTGACGATTGAGATTCACCATCGAGAGTCTCCATAGGGGGTGCGATCCGTTCTACTACAGCTACAAGGAATTCTAGACAGGCTCTGACCCCACAACTATTATTATTATTATTATTATTATTATTATTATTAGGCATGCATGAGAGATACAGAGTATCTCTAACAGATCAATGTTTCCCTAAAACGCTGAGATTTCTCTAATTTCTCATTTTATTGGACATATTTTCCACTCCGTTGAAGTATTTAATTTACTCATTACCAACTCTGCGCTGCTAGCAAATCCTCCACCATAGCATGACAGCTATAAGGGGGAAGGAGAACAYGTGCTCGGCACAGCACACAAAGYCACTACATCTATTTAAACAGCTGCCCAAGCAATGCCATAGCTCAGCCTAACACACTTAAAACGAAATGCTTCTCACACTATTCTCTACGCCTAATACATCTGCTTAGTGCTGGCATTGAGATTCTCGGGAGCCGAGAGAGGAAAGCTGACCTTTCCACCTAGAATACAGCGCCAATTATGCTCTATTCAACTCCTGGCCGTGAATGACTGTGGCATCAGTGGCATTTCAACTTGCTTGTTGAGTGACATGACACAAATCTTGTCTGTTAAGCGTTTATTAGCTGTAGATTACTCTCGGCTGAACGTGACCTCGTCACTAAGCAATCATCAGGACAGTTTGCGCAGTGTGTACAGAATAAGCGGTGCACAGATGCTCATGAATACGGCGCCACCGTGCTCTGCTTTTTTAGCTCTATCCCCATTGTGTGTGGGGCCGGACACGGTGAGAGCAGCCAGAAATATGATCGGCTCTCAGTGAATTCGCGTCATGGCTGTCAGTCAGGGTGTTTAACTCTCCTGGATGAGATGTCTTTCCAAGCGTTACACCAAACATGTTTTAAAAGCAAAGCGGTGTCAGTGTTTTATTCACAAATGAAACTGTGGGTTCGTATAAAGWAAAGACTAAGGCACTACCAGGGTTTATACCAGCTACAGTAAATTCTACATTGGCAGCACGGTGGATTGGTGGTTAGCACGATGGCCTCGCACCACCTGGGTCCGGGTTCGATTCCTACCTTGGGGTTTGTGTGCATGGGCTTTGCATGTTCTCCCCATRTTTGTCAGGTTTCCTAAGGGGAATCCGGTTTGCTTCCACAGATCAGTCTAACTGACGTCCCCAAATTGCCCATAGTGTGTGAATAAGTGTTGAGATCCCACCAGGTAGTAAAAGGTGAATAAATACCATGGTAATCACCACTGGCTTCCACAGTCCCTAGTTGGACTACATACTGTAGGTTCCTAGATGTATGGATGGATATATAAGAGGTTGCATTGCCGGTTCAAAAGGGTCCCATTATTGAATATAAGAAAAAAACACGTTATTCAAACCTGAACGGATAGTGGCGAGTTTTGTTTAATAGTGAAAGTAAGAGCATTTCCACATGCACAATGTGATGAGAATTCAAAGGATTGGGAGTAAACAGCTGTCTGGCCATAAGAAAATGACTTCTGTAATTAGCCATGGTACTTGGGAAGGAAGCATGAAGAATGGACTTCRGAGCCATGGAGTCATGAGTCCTGATCGACCCTATCCCATTATAATATACAGTACTGTATGTATATGTTACATTATGTAAGTCTACATTTTTTCTTACTATTGACCATAACCTGTCAATAGCGACTTTTCTTAATAATTCAGCTTTTTATATGTTTCTTAAGATGATTTTTTTTTTTWWAAAAAAAGAGCCTTAAAACCTAAAAAACATAACTTGGTCTCACTATGTATTTATGAATATAAGCCATGGCATTTGTCATRCATTTTTCACCATGGTTCACTGTGTAACATTTTTTTTTTGTTTCAGACAAGCGTTTTAAATATTTTATAAAATACTCAGTGGGATTTAAGTAGGTGTCATTCACTGCCATGCTTCTGGGGAGTTATGACAGCAAGAGAAGGTTAACACACACTCACTCACAGACACACACACCAAACAAAACCATCTATCTACATCATAACGCTCCAGGCACTTACACTGCCCTAAAGCTGAGGAGGAGGTAACATATACTTTATACATATGATGATATATATATATATATATATATATATATGGGCAAGCTAGTTTGTCAGCAGAGCCACAGATGGCTGCTAAACTCTCCCTGCATGTCTCGTTCAATCCGAGAGGCAGAAGGTGAAGCGAAGCACCTGCTCTTCTACTTCCAAATGCAGCGGTCCAATCCTGCTCCACAGGCTCAGAGGAAGTGTGAGTGTCCATCTATTTGTCATGTCACATGAAGCTGAGCGGCGCTCCAGGGGACAGCCAATAACCAGCCTGTTGGTAAGGATGTGGAGTTTCTCAGGCAGGCAGGCAGGCAGGCAGGCAGGCAGGCAGGGGGAAGACGATTCGCACGTGGCTTCTCATGAAGCAAATTAATTTGGGTTTATTTACTAAAGTCTCTGTGTTGTGACGAGGGAGGAATTAGTCTGAGTGCAAAAGCTCTTCTAATCCACACACTTTGCATTTCCCACACAAGACGGAATGATTTGTAAATACTGAAGTGTAGCAATGATTCACGCATAAGCAAATGTGTAGGATGTTTTTGTGTGCGTGCCATCTGCATCAAAGAACAGGCTTTACAAAGCAACTGACAAAAAATACCCCTAAATTACATCATCTCTGGTAGAAAACTGCTTCTCCAAGCAACTTGTGGAAGAATGTCTTCTATCCTGGATTGTGGTGCTTTTGTGCTGAGCAGATTGATCTGCCTGCTGTGAGAAGCAAGTAATACCCATCCTGTGAGCAATAAACAGGCTTTACTATGTTAATGTGTGGTTTGGGACATGCCTCTGATCTGCAAGATCAGTCTCCAGCACTCACAGTGGTAGCAAGACAGCTGGATAACAGCAGCTAGCTAAAACAAGGCCCTGTTATGGTATGGCCTCCCTGTTTKTCTGTCCTTATAACAGAGGTGTTGCCCCTATCGTTTTCAGTCACAGTAAGTGAGGTGTGGCTTCTATGACTGTCAGTTTCCATAAAAGAGGTGTGGCCTCTAGCCTTCACAAAGCCTAGAAAATAAGGTACTGCCTTCATGGCTATTAGTTACAGTAAAGGAAGTGTGTCTTCTATGCCTGTCAGTGTCCATAAAGGAGGTGTGGCCTCTATGCTTGACATTGGCAAAAAAGGAGGTGTTACCTTTATGGCTGTCAGTTCCATAAAAGAGGTGTAACCTTTACAACTAAATAACACAGTAAAGGGGGTGTGGTCTCTACGCCTGACAGTAATGGTAAAGGGAGGTGTTTCTCTATGCTGTATACCTGTAGTAAAGCAGCTGTGGTCTCTATGCTTGATAGATGGAATAAAGGAGGCGTGGTCTGTATGCTGGATACCTGTAGTAAAGCAGGTGTGGTCTCTATGCTTGATAGATGGAGTGAAGGAGGTGCGGTCCCTATGACTGATAGCACAGTAAAGGAGGCGTGGTCTCTATGCTTGAAAGGAGGTGTGGTCTCTATGGCTAATAAATGGAGTAAAGGAGGTGTGGTCTCTATGGCTAATAGATGGCGTAATGGAGGTGTGGTCTCTATGGCTGAGGAGGCGTGGTCAGTATGCTTCATATCTAGACTTCATAACCTAACCTGTTAACTGAAGTTAAACGTAGGTCTGGTCTTTATTCCTGTCAGTTGCTGTAACGTAGGCATGGCTTCTATACCTGTAATCCCCATTAAACATGGTCTTGCCTTCCAGCCTGTCAATCACAGTAAAAGAGATGTTGCCCTTATGTCTGTCATTCAAAGCAAATTAAGAGTGGCCTCTATGCCTGTCAGTCCCTGTGAAGGAGGCATGTTCTTTATACCTGTCAGTTGAGGTAATGGAGGTGTGACCTTAATGTCTGTCAATCAGAGCAAATGTGATCTGGACGTCATGCCTATCAGTCACAATAAAGGAAATGTGGCCTTAAAGCCTATCAGTCACACTGAAGGTGGTTTGGCGTACAAGCCTATCAATTGCAATGAAATAAGTGACACATCTTTAGTTACTTCTGCTACACCACACTACATTATACAGTACCTAAACATTTCATGTGAATATAATTGTATCTTTGGTACGCCTTGCCGTTCATCGCAATGCATCTTGAATGGAGAAATAAACATCTCCATAAACTTCTACTTATTATATTGATTTATATTATTTTTTTATCTCCAATTACAGTCATTTTGTTGTAATGGCATGACTTTCGTATTTTTTCTTTATGTTCAAACCCATCTAATCTCTTGCCTTGCTCCTAATTCTCACTATTCCTGAAGCAAGACATCATAAGAAATTACTTAGCACACACAATTTCTACAGCAAATAATCAAAAATACTTGATGATCCCCCACAAGCTAGCAGATCAATTTTCATCATAAAGTCCTCTTAGAGCATTAATTTACACCTTGGCAAACTCTGAGTGAACTTAATGATCTGTTTTCAGCAGTGATCAGTGTAAATGTGGTCATTAGAGGAGTTCAGGCGGTACACGTATAGTGCATCAGCTGTAATGGAGCGCCACATTGGAGAGTTGCCTGTATCCAGAGATGGTTTTGGCTTTTTGGCATGTTGATTAAAATAAAAGCTCATGAGGACAGAATAATAGGGTGAGGTCTGAAATGTTTGGCTGCATAAACAAGTATTCTCCAGTTGTTAGCAAATTGGGTCCATTAGCACCAATTACAGTCTGTGGGATGTCTTTGTACGTGATGGTGTTTTGACAGCAACAAATAGCACAGGCTACTTTCCATGATCAATACCATACTCTGTGTCCTCTCCCTCTCTCCGGTTTCATGTAGCGTTTTAGAAATAAGACTGATAATTATGCTTACTATTAACCAATTAGTCCACCAAATACTACCGTTACAGTCAGTGCACGTCATCATTCATTCTTCTGCGTAATAAAAGTTACTGTTACTGACAAGAATGAGTCATGATTCCCAGAGCAAACATGACCTTCATGAAAAATTGACTGTATAACATTTCTTCCATGATGAGCAAAGAGACCCGTTACACGGTATACAAGGCGATTAAGTATTGTCTTTCACTCTCTTTGGCTTAATGCACAAAAAATATGATACATACCAAAACAACTTATATGGAAATTGACTGATTGCCTACCTGACACAAAAAAATATATAACCAAAAGCAGTGTGATGAGAGATGAGATAAATCAGCAATATGTATTTAAAAATATATCATTTTTTTTTCCAGACATGAGTCAACTGCTAGACAGAAGGCAGAGGATGCCTAGAGTCTCCCTGAAGATTACATCTGAACAGCATCCAAATGAATATTGATGATGTACTCTTAACCTCCTTCTGCCACTCTCTCGTCACCCAGCGGAAGCTAATCTGGCATTAAAGGAGCGCGAGGAAGCTGAAACGAATTAACATTACTGATGGGCACCACTGCGGGGGTCTCTGAAAGAGAAGCTGTCTTGGTTTTGGAAAAGGTTTAAGAACATTTGATTTAGGGAAATTTGAAAGAAGTTTGATTTAGACGCTGGATGAAGTCAGTGTTTATTTAAATAATATTTGGTGTGAAGACACTTAATGGATGTTTGCATAAAAGGACGTAAAATTGCGTTTGGATTGGGGATGTTAAGGAACTGGTTGAATGTTTCTCTGATGTAAACGTAAGAGTTAAAAAAAAAAATAATGATAATAATAACCAATACATATACTAATACTTCAAAGTTGGCATCTCTGTACGTTAAAGATATTTGTGAAAAAATTATATGGGGGAATGTAAGACGATGTGCATGCATCACGTACATAAAAACTGCTAAACAGGTTATAATGGTGTTTACACAGGTGTACTTGGCGAGGCTTAATAATATATAGGCTTTGCTTCATCATAATCGACCCACAGGAAAAGAAGATAATAATAATAATAATAATAATAATAATAATAATAATAATGCATTTTAATTATGTAGGCGCCGTTTTTGTCACCCAAGGTCATCAATAATGTGCTAATTTGAAATTTTAATGGAAAACGCCCTTACATCATGAAAAAAATCTCACTTGAAAAAACTCATTAGTTCATCTCAAATGGTGCTGTATATTTGTAATATATACTTATAAGCAATTGAGCAAATGTGTTCAATTGAAATCTACTTAATAAACAAGATCTCACACCTTCATTCCGCATACTTCACGGTAACACGTACAAAATTTAATTCATTTCGAAATTTAACAGATGCCGCTGTACATTTTTAATACACACTTACTGTATGAGTGTGCAATTAAATTCCACGCAAGCGAAGTTGCAAAAGCACATCTAGTAATAATAATAATATTCTGGCCGTGGGGGAAAAGGGTGTCTGGTTTGAAGAAAAGTTAAATGAGGTTTCAGTGGAGGAAATAAATGAGATTTGGGTTTGGATAAAATGATAAACATCTGGATTTATAGGAGGTTAAATATTACTTGGGTGTGTGGAAGTCAAAAACATTTTGCTTGGGAAGAAATGTCAAAATGAATTGGTCGTGGTGGCAGATGTTGAGCTGTGTTTGGTTTGGAGGAAATTAAAGGTGTTTAGTACTGTATGGATGAAAAATAATAAATAAAAACCTCAATTTAAAAAAGTTACATTTCTTTTGGGTTGGAGGGAGTTTAACAGTGTTTGGTACAGTATAGAGGAATCTAAAGGGAGAAAGTTAATGAGTATGGGGGAAGGTAAGAGGTGCTCGGTGTGTTTCGTTTGGAGGAGATAATCAATATGATTTGTAGAGAATGTTATATTTCAAAGGGTATTTGGATTGTTTAGTAAATATGATATTAAAAGGTGTTTTATTTGAATGAAATTACATGGTATTAGGTTTGGAGAAGGTTTCAAGCTGTTTGGTATGGGGGAAGTTAAAAGGTTAAAAGGCTTGGAGGAGGTTAAAGGGGTTTGTTGTCCAAGAAGTTTAAGAAGACATTTGGTTTGGGGGTCGTTTAGTGGTACAGTGGAATTTTTCTCAATTCTGTTCGTGAACCGACTTGATTGATTAATTTTTCCCATAGAAAGACATGTAAATAAAATGAATCTGTTCCCCATCACTATGGACTATATTGAACTTTTGATTTTTTTCATATCACAAGATATAAAAGTAAGTGTGAAAAAGCCTTAAATATACAAAAAAAATCCAGGATTAAATATGAATATAAACAATACAGGAAAGAGCACACACTTTATTTTTACATGTACTGTTCACACAACCTTTCTTAGGGAAACTGCTGACGTGAAGGAATGGAGAAGAGGAAGATGTGTAGGGGGGAGGTTGGTGTTTGGATGGAGGTTGCCCTCTTTCATAATAACACTGAGTAATTCTCGTTCGGTGGTTTCCTCTCTTTTTTCTTTCTTGGCCTCTGGTTCGTACAGTACATGGCCACCG
Organism: Clarias batrachus; assembly: GCA_003987875.1. Lineage (NCBI taxonomy): Eukaryota > Metazoa > Chordata > Actinopteri > Siluriformes > Clariidae > Clarias > Clarias batrachus. Next base: position 88,207 of record QMIH01001967.1, read on the forward strand.
TTTATCAGTAAAAATCATAACTGCATAAAAAAGGCACCGTTATAATTCATAAGGTGTAGCACTCTGTTCGCCACAGTTGTGTCCAGATGATACTTCTTGGCAAAGGCTTGAACAAAAAAAACAAAATCATTGTATCATATGCACAATCTATGACCGCAGACTGAGCGAAAGTGTTGCTGGGCGACGCACTCGTGCCTTTGTGTCAACTGATACCGGCGGCTTGGAATGGCGGTTTCTGGGTCATGTTCCAAAGAGGAGTTCGTGAAAAGAGACAAATTTTAGGTTTATTTTTTTGGTCTTACTTGGGGTCGTTGATAAACAGAGGTGCCCCTGTATTCAGTTTGGAAGAAAGTTAAAAGGTGTTTGGTTTTGGATGAAGGGCTTGGAGGACGTTTTGAACAATGGTGGCCGGTCAACAGTGGTGGCGCAGGGGCGCCGCCCCCCTTAAAGTTAGGCAGAGAAGAATGCTCCTTTAACATGTAATTATTTAACATAATAATTATTTATTTTAATAATGAAATAAAGTCATTTAGTCACAATATTCAGCTGTATTTCTTAATATAATTTATTTGCAATAAAAAAAAACCAAACTGTATTACAGTACGTTCATTTGTGTTCGTGTACGCGGGGCGCCGGACAAACGAGTGTCTATGTAGGCACGTACATTTTTTGAAAAGCATGTAACTTCAGGCTGGGCTCTGATTGGATCTTTTCAAATTATCCTTGCGCAGCACTGTGCGCCCTGAACCCTCCCACTTTTGTTCTTAGCGAATCAATATTGTTTTTAAATATTTGGGCTCATGTGATTGGATCATTCTCAACGTGTCTTCCAGCACTTCTTATGGTAAGCGGAGCTGCTGACTGGATGCGATGCGGGTCATGCCTTTATTTTATACTAGTAGTAATGATCACCGCATAATCACCTGATAAATGGCTATTTATAGACGAGCATTAAAAGTTTAATTTTAATTTAGTTTGCGCCCCCCAGGGTGTACCCCACCTCGTGGATGATGAGTGAGTGAGAATGAATGTTTGCTTTGATGGAAAAGTCAAAGTTCTCTGGTTTTGCAGGACAATAAAAGATGTTAGATCTCGCATGAGGGTACTTGGTTGAATGTGCGTTTTTTTTTTTAAAGAACTTGTATTTTAAAGGAAATTATTTTATTACATTTTGGCCCAAGAAATACATTTATATTAGTCTGAATGTAGACAAAAGCTCGACAATGAATGCAGTGCAAAGAAGATTATAAGCCTTGCTATTAACATACATTTGATAAAACTTGACAGTCCTGTGGTCATTAAAAAAGTAGCAAAAAGTCTATTGAACATGAGACCATCTCACTTCTGTGAGTCAACCATGCTTCCTTTTACCACAGGAGCACTAACCACTCTTGTGCAAAAGTCAAGGCTCAATTCATTGTATCTCAAGCCTATTTTTAATGACGGAGCTCATTGACACTGCTCAGCATCTTACTGTAGGTCAGCTGCCCTCATGCTGTCAGTACGAGATATTGAAAAATACTAAAAAAAAAAAAAAAATTACTTATACTTGACCTGAGAAAATAGCATTGATGCATTCTTAGTCTTCACCGAGCTCTTATCATACGCCATTAGTCCTGAGTTTGGACTATTTAAGCAACTCATGTGTATTAGCTCAGTGCAAAGTCTTTCCAGGTTTACATGTAAAATTCCAAGCCATGATTCTTCCTGATTGCTTCATTGTGTACTTGCTGAGTTTGTTGATTTACGGATTGGATTACACTTTCGACATGTTTGCCTTATTGACCGTACTTCTGACCCTTCCCTACATTTTGACCTTGACAGTGGACAGTTCTTTATTAAAGACGTTTTTGCGCGTATATCCTAACTTCTGCATGTTACAGGTGCACAATATATCAGTGCACGTTTAATCCGTACGTCTATATAGGTAACCTCTGAAACATTCTTTATCTCATACTGTACGTGATTATAAGTGTATAAAGATAAAACAGAAAGCAGGAATTTTTCAATGTCACCATCATTCTCAGCTGRCCCTCCATGGCCATGTGGGAAGATGTGATGAAAAAAGGAACAGGGTAATTGATATTCCTCAGAGAAACTACATGGTGCTGCCAAGAGTGGTGGAAAAAAAAAGAACGAAAGAAAGAAAGAAAGAAAAAAAAAAAAGAAAAGCCTGAAATGGATTACTCAACGTCAGTAATGGCCATAAACATATAAATCACCCAGGGCTGTTGCCGAAGTCAAGGAAAACAACTGCAGAGCCTGAGAGGAGAAAAGTACAGATGAAAGAGTTTAACAGCAAAGCTGATGTTTGGATGCACGCGACTGATGGAAGCAGGACTGAGAAATTAGCATCTATTATTAAAGGAGCCATCCGTCCTGCACCAGTGCAGCATACATTAACCTTCTGCAGCCTCAGACTGAGACACTCATTAAAAGGCATTTCTATGACAATCCACGAAGAACTGCAAAGTCGGCCTGGTAAGGGTCATGGCAAAGGGGCCAGACTAGTCATGTTCTCAAACTTCGAGGTGACCGCTTCTCATCTCATCGTCTGGCTAATGGTTCTGGAGCTGATTGATTTATCAAAGGTCCCATTCCGATGAAGAATGGCACTCAAACAGGAAGATTACAGGATATTTTGACAATCAATCTAAAAGCCCATTCATCTCAGTCTAATTGCAATTGTGTTAAGCTGGGCTACAGTGATGTGCCAGCTGCTAATGGGTTTGGCTCTGAGAGAGAGAGAGAGAGAGAGAGAGAGAGAGACCAGAGTCACTTTAATAACTGACACCTAAAGAGCTCGTTCCTAACAACATTAACGAGAAACGATGCAAAATACACGTCAATTTAGAATGAACGGCACTGACGATCGGTTAGCGTTCATCTTACACAATTATTACGTTTTTTTTTTCCCACGACTAACGTGTAGATGTAGCTAATGACAACAATTTATTTACAGGCACGACTCATTTATTTATAAGGCAAATTTCAATCAGCAATTTGATGCCTGCGTGGATAATTTGAAGCATGTTTACTTGTTATTATGAAACTGTCTTGGTAGCTGTCTTTGTAGTCTCTTAAAACTCTAATCCCTTGAACCTATGAACGTTATAATCCATTTTTTTTCCCCTTCCATTTTTAATTTTCCGGCTCTGACTATCGACTGATATCTGATGATGATGTCATCGGATCACTCTCTGCAACCTGTTAAAGCCCTGACGCGACAAGTAAGGGATAAAGGCATGCTGTTGTATCAAAATAATCTATGGTGGGGTGTGTGAGGAAGCAAAGTTACTGTTATCAGATCTATTTAGTTATTTTAAATTTTACAGAATTTTTTTCTTTCTTTCTTAAAATTGATATTGTAAATGTGAATAGGTTATTTGAGAGTTTCTTAGGAACCAGGGCTGTTTGCTCCTTGAATGGACCAAACATGTGGAAATGGCTTGGAGCAAGGTCAGGACTGTACGTGGATGTGAAAATCCTAGCTGAGTTCCTGTCGTGTCCATGTGGTGTTGCTGAATCGTGGCGTGTACAGCCCCCACAGACACATGCCTCTCTTCTGCAAGTTGGCGACAAAGTTACCCGTCGATTTTAAAGGGATTCACGGATATTCGTATAAAACATCTTCACCGGTCTCATCACCGTACAGTCAGTTTGACGTCTTCATTCACAAGACATTTTATTTAGTCAGTTAAAAGTCATACACAGTGATGACATCTGAACGGTCAATTATTTCAAGGCTACTTTGGCCCTCTAGTCAATATACTGTTGTGCATACTTAAAATAACACATTAAGTGAAGAATATCTATTTACATGATGACAGAACAGCTCCATCAGTCATACTTGTCATCAATACTAATGCCACTCCACTTGAGCGACGCTCCTGATTATTATCCTGGCTCAGAGATACAGTATGTCTAAAATACTGGGCACAGGAAAATAAGCAGTTGCACTCAAGCAACTTAAGGAAGAGCATTTAGCTTCTCCATCCGTCTTAAATTCAACACCCAGCTCGAAGTCAATTTTGCGAAGCTACATTTTTCAATGATATTTTCACTTTCAGTCGCTCTCTCTCCATTATTTTCCCCCTCTCTTTCTCCCTCTCTATCTATCTATCTTAGGGGAACAGGCTCACTTGGGACATGAGTTGCTTTGACTGATGGAAGGCTCTTTAATTTTACCTCAGCAAGCAAAATGCCTCACTGATTACATTGCACCGGTGTGTGTATGTGCGTTTGGATGTATGCTTGTTTGTGTGCGTGTGCGTGTGTGTGTGTGTGTGTCTCTCACAGGTGTTGTGTATAATAGAAAGGCCCCTGTGGCTAAATTGTCTCATTAGCTAAGTCAGTGTTATTACACCTGCCCCTATACATCTCTATTCGCCTCACAGGTGTTCCCGGCCTTGGGACAACAACCCTACAGCTGTCACACATTAGAAAATCAGAAATGCACAGACACATATGCATACATACAGTAGATATGTACAGCCAAATGTAAACGAGTACAGATATGTTAGAAAGAATTTACAGACTATATGTTTTAAAAGCCTACTAACACTGAGAGGAAAATAATACAGTGTTTCCCTCCCTGAGAGCTTACCAGAAAGGTTCATCGGTTAATGAAAAAAAAAGAAAAATAATAATGTTATGCAATGTTAGACATCACGCTTACACATCAGGGTCAAAATGTAAGATATATGATGTGTGGGTATGACGATGTGATACATTTTTATACCTCACAGTTTACAATTACATTTTGCATATCCGGTAAAGCCGGTGAATTTATATATATTTCTGCTTTAATGATATTGTATTTTGTAACTTTTGTCATTTTGGGTATTTGTATACTCCAACTGAAATCAAATATTTTATTACAAATTTGTTTAATTGTCTTCTATTCTATCTTTCTTTCAGGACACAGTCGTTTAAGCATTTCACTGCATATCAGAACTGTGTATGATTGTGTACGTGACAAATTGTACATTTTTATGAAAATTTTCCCAGAACGCAGATGTTTCAAGCCAGAGTGTGTCTGAAAAATCCTAATGCGCCGCTACAGCATCCGTGTTGATGCTAGAGGCACTTCTTGGGTTAACTTTCCTAACCTTCAGAAGCATGCAGTAGCTTATATCACAACCTTGTTTACTGAGCTTGATAACATCCACAGGTACGTACTGTAACAGCGCATCGGGTTATCTAACTGACAGATCTGGCTAATTCATTCATTCAGTCATTTTGAGTACATGCTTTATCCTGGTCAGGGTTGTGATGGATCCTGATCCTATCCATCCTATCTATGTCACAACAAGTGGGTAAGCTATGATTGTACATAATTATAGAAGCACTTTCTGCACTCACTGAATTCAATTAATTACTGACGTGTCCATCAGCCAGTCGGCAAATTGCATTAAACAGATGTAAACAATGTTCTAATCTAATGATAAAATGGGGGAAATCTCCAAAATGTCCATGGATTTGACTGTACCATAATTGTTAATGTTGACTTGCTGCTCATCACTGATTTAAGAGTACTTAATCGAATTACTGTTGACTTACTGTCAGGTCAAACAAGTCTGACCAGTCTCTACTGATCACTCTATTGTTGTGATGTTTAAAAGAAAAAAGAAATAGATTTCTACCTGAAAAACTGCTACAAGAACAATATTTCCTCACACTATGTACTTATGAGCTTGGGTCACTGGTCAGGTAGCGTCCATTATTCATTCAAATCAAATTTTATATGATGTCTCGGACGATGAAAAATTCTGACATTAAAACACTATGGCTCAATTAATAGCCAACAATTAAAGTATGCATATTGTATTTCAATCATTTGTGAAGGTCCACGGAACTTAGTTTGTATTTAAAGGGTTTCCTGCCTGCAGAATTTGACAACTTCAGTTCTTCAGTTTCGGTTCGTCAGAACCCTTTAACGGTCCAGTGCCTCCTTTAGGAACTTTCTGAAGACTGTAAATTGCAGGATTGGATCTTAAGCATACAGCACAGTGCATCATTTACAGTAGCTTTGATTATTCTGTTGCTAGCATCATGTAGCATTGTGTTAGCAAGGGACAAAGAGATGTTAGCGAAATAATAAAAAGGGAACACAATAAAAGATTAAGGAAGAAAGCAACTAAGGGAAGTGCATCTACAAAAGAGACCGAGAAAATAGCAGCATGATCGCAAACATTAGTCTACAAACTTCAGAACCGTACATAAAGTCTTTTTAAAGAAAAAAAAAAATCCAAACATCCTTCTATGAACAGCTCTATTCTGTGGATTGTTCTGTTTGGTAACAGTTATGTGTTGATCACAATCATCAGTAGAAAGTGTCAGGTTTCCCTTGGGATCCATTTAACTTACCGTGCAATGCGCTCGATTTCATTACCACCTCACTGTGTGTTGCCCTCTGGCTCGCGAGCACTAAATGAGAAGCATGAATAATGAATGTGCATGGGATATTTTCTGATTGAAAGGCAGAAGTGTGCATTTTGTCGTCAGTATACAGTATATGTGACACTACCCAGTTAAGGGGGTTGGGGGGGGGGTGTTTGAAATGTATGCTTTATAATGACAAACTCGGAACATTTGTCAAACATTGTATTTGACGACAGTTGTCTCTGTGGGGGGGGGGGGGGGGGGGGGGGGGGGGGGGGGGGGGGGGGTTGGGTGACTAAACCCCAATTTAATTGTTGAAAAATTCAAACAGGATGTCATTCCTGCGTAGCTAAGAACCGTGAAAGAGCATCACGAGAAGGTGGTTGCATTTTACCATTGATAATCAGACTAGAGGAGAAAGAAGAAGAAGAAGAAGAAAGCTTGGCGTGGGATTACAAAGACTGGGGCGATCAGCGTCAGTGCCAACATTAAGACCTGAGTGCCACATGGATGGTGTATTGAGACCAATTAAATAACAGGCAGATGTCTCTGTAGAGCTCAAACTAAGTTGTCTTTTGGCAAAGTGCTAAGGCACTCCTGCAAGTTTGTAAGCAAGAAAAGGAAGAGAGAAAAGCAGGGAGTAAGATAGAGATAGAAATAGAGACAGAGAGGCATTTCTCACTGCCATGTTTTTTTTTTTTTTTAAAGGGGATTTCATATTTGTATAGAAAGCTGAAGCTGCTCCAGTAAATGCCCTTGGTAGCAAAAGCTGGAGACTGATAGTATCATATGGGCAGAACAAAAAGCGCAAAAGAGAGAGAGATGTCAAAATACACATGGATACACAGTATGTGTGTGCGAGAAAGATAGGGAGAGAAATAAAGTGTGTGTTAATAGGCTGACGGGGTTAGATGGCTTGCTTCTATGGATATCTGCCTACTGTCTTGTCTTCGTCATGATTACTTCCAGCGGTTTTCAGTTCCCTTTCAAAAGCTACACTCAATGCTGCGTGAAAACGCTAYGGGAACATCTCTTTGTTGCCGGTTGTGAAGCTTGTGCATGTCAAAACCCGCCGAATACCTTCGGCTTATAACCTGTGCCAGGCATGACGTCACCGAATAAGGTGCACCTGCAGGTTATAAATAGGAGTGAACCGGAACATCCTCAGATCTTTTTGTCTTCAGGACCGCTTTGTGTTT
>QMIH01001968.1:26391-63044 GCA_003987875.1 Clarias batrachus
TAGTCATAGTATTTTTACTTTTTTTTTGTAAGTACATTATAACAGATTTATTTTTTAATTTTTTTTACTTTTAAGAGTGGAACATGGAATGATCGGTTATGCAGACATCTGCATTTCCCCCATTAATACAATAATAATAAAATAAAGTGAAAGTGACATTAGTAATAATGTGATACAGTATTGCTTTCTGCGTACGCACAGGGTGTAACTAAGAAATTTCACTTTAACTATTCCTCCAAATTTGAACGAAGATTTGAACTTAACTGAAGCAGACAACAACTGCAGAAGAACATCATTATATCATTKCCTTACAGTACACACACACGTGCGAGAGGCCTGACATGAAGTGTTGCTGATTTGATTGTGAGAGACTTGATGATGCTTTCTCCTTTCCATTCCATGTTTCTACACGTTTCGGCGTGGACATTTTGACAGTAATGTTCAAAGTTGCGAGCTTGTCTTCTTCTTTTCTTTTTTTTTTTGCATCAAACACTAAACACGAATTAACAGCCATGATGGCGGCTCAGTCGCATGCGAAGAACATGCGCAGGAATGTGCCAGAAGTGCATCGGCGCGCGACTAAAAGACTTAACTCTACATAATCTGCTGCAGTTTATCACATGACGTGATGTTTTATATGACTTTCCTCAGAATTTATAGCGTTTAAATCACGGCGCCCAAACTTTCTGACTTTTCTCGCGCTTTTTTTTAATGAAGTGCGCATGCAAACCAGTTGACACCACACGACTGACTGATGATGGTCGGCGAGCTGTAGATGAGTTTAAATGTAGTTAATGGGTTTCTGCTCTTATGACAGACATTTGTTTTCTGTGCTCCTCTGACAGATATACAGTTGCTAATAGGTTTGCTCTCAGCTATTTGCACACTTCAGGCTCATGTCTGCAAAATCGCACCATCTGCCACATTAACACTCCGACTTTCTGCACTTTACGCACACGCAAACTGTCACTTGGAGTAAACTTTAAGGAAATTCTTCCTGGATTTGCATGCGTGTGATTTATTTCCCTTTGGATCATATGAATACTCAATGGTCACCGTGCCATTTTCACATACAGTAGCAGAAATCTGACACTATAATAACACTATAATAACCTGGTTATTATAGGATATTATTATAGAATTATATATATACAGTATATAAAACAAGGGTTATTAGATATACCACGAAAGCAGCTTCTCAGACAGAGAAAGAAAAAATAGTGAAAAAAAACACCTCAAAAGCAACATCTTATCTACTGAAATGATATTAAATTTAGTCAAATGTATTCATGTGTTTCTGATTATACCATAAAAATTCAGTAGACGCCAGTTATAATACAATGACTATATTAGTCCTATTTGTAAAAATGTTTTTTTAATATAATATATATATATTTTTAATATAAAAATCTAATTTGTTTTTTATTATTATTATTATTATTATTATTTTAATCATTTAATTTTAGGAAGAAGCCAAGCCAGGAAATCCTTAACTATATGAGTGACAATATCCTAAATCTAATTTAAATATGTACAGTATATCTAAGATTTCCTCATATAGGAGTACAATAAACCAAATCTAAGTATATGTAACCAATTTCTAGTTATGTTCTGGCTGTTCKAATCAAACCGGGACTTGTGAGTGTGATGAAAGGATACAATCGATTAACATCACAGCAGACCTCAAGCGCAGTGAGGTGATGAGACGCTTAACCGCAGTAAAACATCTGAATGGTGCAAACGTTTTAAAGCAGGCCGTACATCCATGAATGACGATTCTGATCCCGGCTGAGATGGCTCGGAGCCCGCTGTGTGAACTATACATTCACCAACAGGTTACCATTTGCAAAGTGTAGGGACTTGGCTGGATGTTATTGCCACATCTAGAGTACAATCCTGACCTCGCCCCAAGCCATTTTCACAAGTGTGAGTCATTAAAAGGCGTCCCTGGGAGGCCGGGGTTTCGGATGTGAAGCAGGACGTCGAATCTTGACTCTGGTGTATTGAGGAAACTTTCTACCTCGATGGTGTCCAAGCACTAGTGCAACACTGGGATAGGTGCATTAGTGTTGATTATATAGAGAAATAAAGCTAGTTTTTACTCTCACAACTGTGTTCTCTTATCCTTCACAATCAAAAGGAAGAATCAAAAATTATCTGCSAATGATGAAATAGAATTCAAAATAGAGTTTAAAGATTCCATATTTTACTTTTTTTTTTTTAAGTTAGACATTAGCATTAGACATCCAGTAGTAGATATCCTGTAGATGTGTATGCATGATGATTAATAACCTTCCAAGGCATCATTTTGCATTGAGTGAAAAAAAGACCACGAACATGCTTTGCACACATATTTATTCTCATCATTTTATTCCATTAATCCACTTCTCAGTTACACTGCCTTAAATCCGGGGCTGTGTGAAATGAACGCCGCACACACTGGAGGATTTCCGTCCAAGGGCATTATTATAACATGTATGCACCAATTAGTTTGCTTTTTTATACATTAAGCAGATTAATAAAATAAAAATGCGCCCTAATCCATAAGGGTGTAAAATGGGGTATTACTGCGCATCGGCAGCAGCGTGCCCCTCATTTTCTTGCAGATTGTTCTCTTATTCGATGCTTGCATGATTAATTCGCTAATAAGGTATTAACATGTTCATTTCTACTGAAATGATCTCCACTCTGGTAATCATATTAAAACCTGTTTGCACACACACACATGACGGAAATCCCCACACAAACTCCATTACCGCCGAAAGAAAAATAAATAATCGTAATCCTGCTAACATATTTAAAATAAGTTAATGAATTCTGCTCAGTCTTTTTTCTTTTTTCTTTTTTCAATTCTATCGCTTCAAGACTGGATAAAGAATGAAACGTTATAAAAGGTTTTATATGCAGAAATTAGGATGACATGCATGAATTCATGTAATTGATTTTACAAAAGATGGATTTAAAAAAACTAAACAAAAAAAACAACATTTCAATTAGCCAGAAATGATGCATGTACTGTATTTGTTTATTTATTTGTTTAATTATTTATCAGCCAATGAAGGTACGAAGCGATGCACAATGCAATTCCACTTTCATTTTATTCTTTGGGTGACGCCAGTGAAGTAAACAAGTACCATGATGTTCATTTCCACCAGATTAGATTTTCTGCCATTTTGAATTTATTTTCAATTAAATGTTCCCTCTGTGGARAAACATATATATATTTTTTTCCCAATCTGGTTTGAAACCTGATTTGAATCATAAGAGCATGCAAAACAAACTAAACTCTCTGATTTATGTTTCTGATATTTTGTATTCATTTAAAAATTCTAACCTAAGTGTGTGATTAGGTTTTTATGTGTAGCCAAGAACAAAACACGTCCAGTGAATATACAGCAGTCTCGATGGATGTTTAGGCTTCTCATAGGGCTCAGGTCCCACTTTCACGATTTTTGTTATGGATATCTATGAATTCATACATTTATATTATGGAATTTGGCAGCCGCCCTTATCGTTCAGAGCGACTTACATTTTATCCCATTACCCTGTACATATGAGCAGTTAAGGGTTACGGGCCTTTCTTAAGAGCACAACAGTGGCAACTTGGTGCACTGTAAACCCTAATGCTCAGAGTGATTAAACAYATTGAGTACTGTTAACTTAAATAATTACAATTAGTTCAAATGMATAGACCCTGATGAGTATTTAGAACTTTTTGGTATTTATGAGTTTGTAGAAATGACACTTTTTAAGTTAGTTGAACAAATATGGTATTTTAAGCAACTGTAAGTACTTAAGTAACAGTAACTGTCACCTTAAAGTTCCACCAACTTCAAATCTTTCAGACTAGTGATTTTGTGTCTGACGTCATCAGGGCAAACGGGCGCTGGTGGCTCAGTGGGAGGTGTTTCACCTGCCATGTGAACGGCCCGGGTTCGATTCCCAACAACTGTCCCAAGCCCGGATAAAATGCGAGGGTTGCGTCAGTAAGAGCAGCTGGTGTAAAACCTGTGCCGAGCTTGTGTGCGGACCGGATTGTCTGCTGTAGCGACCCATCGCCGGGAGCAGCCGAAAAACCAACAGCAGTTTATTTGATTTGCAACGACTAAAAAAATATATAATTGCTATTAAACAATATGAGTTAGGCTACTCTGTATAATGCAAGTAAAGAATGATTAATATGAATGAGTACAACAAACTCAAAAACTGATCGTTCTGTTTACGTAAAATTGGAAACATCATTACTTAAAGAATTACCTCAATTTTTTTGAGTTTTGCCAACTTATTCGGGTTTACAGTGTTGTGCTGGGGTTTGAATGGGAACCCCAAATGGTGCTGGGGTTCAAATCAGTAGTCCAAAACCTTAAACAATGAGCTACCCCTGACACTGAGGTTACCCATCATCAACCCTCTCTACTATGATGAGCCAGGGTTAGTTACAGTATATAGTAAGATTATGCCTTCCTCGAGTGTGCCAAGGTGACCGGTAGTGATTCACTGCTTGCTGGCATAAATTTATTTTAACATAATTTTAACATGGAATCACTAGTAAGTATTTTTTGATAACTGTGATACGTTGCACGAGTTCAAATCGGTACCATTCGCGAGTTTCATCTACATGATAATGAACAGTATGGATAATGATTTTACAGTAAGAACACTTCATGTACCACCCGTAGCACTTCATCAGGTATCGCTGGTCTCTCCGTAGGGATCCGTAGCGTACCACAGAGCTATTTTTAAATAATCACTGTGATCCATGGGCGYACTGCACCAAACTGGCAGCTTTTAATTCTTTTTCTTTTTTCTTTAAAATCACGCCACCATATTTTGCCCTACCACTTTGTTGCTACATCATAGATAATTATGTCAGAGCAGGTCAGAGCCACAGCAAGCAACAATTTTTAAAAACTCTAATGATTCATAGCAAAAAGTCGTAAAAATGGCCGAAATGAATTTAACACAGTGGCAGAGCGATTGGTCAAATAACAATGTGTCATATTACTACATAATGAGYACAGGAATTAGAGTAATGTAATATTTTAACGTAGTGACTTGATTAACCATCGCATTCCCATTGAATTTCATTTAAAATATATAATAGTGAACAAAACACGTTGATTTCTAATTTGCCCAGAGCTCACTGAGAACTTTCCGAAAACTCTCCACACACACTTCCCCGGTTGGGTGACTCCTGGAAGCCGAGCTCCAAGCCTCTTCAAACGTCTGATCGGGAACACGCGGGCCGGCGTTCCCGAAAATCTGCTTCATCTCAAATGAGGAAAAGGAAATAAATCATGTTAAAATATAAACAGAAATGAAACAGTATTGTTTTATGCTTCTTAGATCAAATTCGAGGATTTCCCAAGAATATATTAGTTTATATTATAATGGGATAATAAATATGGGACCTTTTATATTATTATTATTATTATTATTATTGTATTATTATTATTATTATTTTATTATTTTTTTAAAAAAATTTTTATTATTATTATTATTATTATTATTATTATTATTATATTTTTAATCTGTTATGTTAAGTTACATTATTATTATTATTATTATTATTGTATTATTATTATTATTATTTTATTATTTTTTTAAAAAAATTATTATTATTATTATTATTATTATTATTATTATTATTATTATCCTAAGCTCATAGATCATTCTGATGCTTGGTGTGTGTTACACATCATATGAAAAGATGCAGCTTTAAATTTACCCACACATTTTGACTGAACATTAAATGTTAATCCATTTTTTTTTATATTTGATATTGAATCATTTATTGTTTTATCAAACAATAGCATTTAATTAWACAGTAGCATTCCACAGCTTTGCCATCAATACAAAAGCCAGAATATGTGAATTTACACAAAGGGCATTAACAAGGTCAGTATCATCTGCTGCAGTTCGTTTGGTCCAAATTCATGGAGCTGATTTTGTTACATCACAAATTGCTCATACTGTACATAACGCTTATGCTTTCTGATTTTTTACTCAATCTTTTGCAGTGTGCTAACAAATCGCTCCCTTACACCAATTTCCATATATATTGTATATTTTAGAAGAATAACACATTTATGTATTTTGAATTCATTGATAATAATTGATATCTGTTGTCCCACCTCGTCTTTGGTTCGAGGGCAGAAGAAATGTCTCTCGTGCACCCCGAACAGCGAGTACAGTGTGGGAAACAGCAGTTCATACGCCGTGCCCTCTTCACCGTAGTTTGTTCGGTCGCTGATGCGTTTGATACGCGGGGCAGCTAAATCTGTACGCACCGACGGAACGCCACATATCCGACAATCTGCAGAACACAGAAAAAGAAAGACGAAACGTACTGTAAATAACAAAATCTGCTCTGGTGTAAAATGATAGTTTTGTATCTCTTTTATATATCAGAAACATTGTTACAATTTTCTGCAGCTGTACTGCATAAGGCTCGGGTTTGTGTGTGTGGAGTTTGCATGCTCTCTCTGTGCTAGTAGGTTTCCTCGGGGTACTCTGGTTCCCTCCCACAGGCCAAGGACATGCAGATTAGACTTATTGGTGTTTCCAAATTAACTCTATTGTGTGAATGTGTGTGTGCTTGTGTGCCTTGGAATAGATTGGCAGCCCATCCAGTGTGTACTCTGCCTAGTGCCCCGAGAACCCTGGAATGGGCTCCAGGCCTCCCGTGACCCTGTACAGGATAAGCGGTGTAGTGAATAAGAGTGTTTTGGGATGAAAAAAAAAACTAAGATTTTTTTTTTTACAGAACTTTTTTTTTTWAAAAGTGAGAAAAAAAAGAAAAGAAAAAACAGCTTTCTTTCTTTCCTTCTTTTTTATATAAAATTTTAATACAGTCACGGGGGGCCTGGAGCCTATCCCAGGAGACTTGGGGCAAATGGCAGGGAACACACACATACTGTGCACTCACACACTCATTCACGCACTACAGACAATTTGGGAACGCCAATTAGCCTAATCTGCATGTCTTTGGGAGGAAACCAGAGTTCCCGGAGGAAACCCACCAAGCACGAGGAGAACATGCAAACTCCATGCACACAGAGACGGGAATCGAGCCTGGCCAGGGATTGAACCCGGACCCTGGCGGTGCAAGGCGACAGTGCTAACCACTACACCACCGTGTCGTCCTACAGGTATTTTATTATCTAGTAATCTTAATTGTTTTTTTCCTGTTATAGCGCAACATATTGTTTGTTCCAACATGCACTTCTGCTCACAACAGTTAAGAGTCTTTATTTACGGTACCAGTCTCTGATCTCTCCTTCACCTTTTCTGGTTCAAGGCTTTTCTGCATGTTTTTTTCTCCCCTGTGCCATSCTGTGAGTCTGTGTATTGGGTATTAAAATCTGAGATAATCTGCAGTTTTTGAAATACTCAGGCACGGTCACTGGGATGCAATAACTATGTCACAGTTAAAGTCACTGAGGTCACAATCTTTCTCCATTCTGATGTCTGATGTCACATGATTGGCAGATTTAATAACGGCATGAATGCAACTGTCTAGGTGTCCCTAATAAAGTGGCCAGTGAGGTTATCTATTTATATAAAATGATAAAATGTTTATATTACTTATAATACTAACCATATGAAAGGTATATTTATGTATAACACATGAAATATCATTATTACATTTTTTGTCTCTATTCAGTGCTAGTCTTTTGCACTGGTAATGTACAGTACAGTATGTACGCCCTTGCATCCTTATGAGCCTGTAAATTACTAATGTTGCCGGTATACACTGCACGTTTAAAGTGAATTAATAATTAACTCAGTTTATCGGTTTACCTGTGACCCTAAACGTTTGAGCCACAGGTTTGAGACGCTGGTTGTAATATGACTCACCATTAGCAGCACGCTCGCCCACGACGCTGCAGATGGCAGAGGACGAGGTGATGAAGCGCCATGGCTCCGCCCGAGTTCTGCACAGCGTTTTCGGGGTTTTCAGAGTGCTCCCCAGCTTTACAGGTTCCAGATCTTCACTCTTGGCCAGACTTCTACCTTCGGCTGGGATCTCTTTGTCCGCCTCCTGCACCTCAGCTCTCACGCCGACAGCCGGGGCCGTGCTGGGTTTCTGCTCTGAAAGATCGGACGAAAGCTTAAACCCTTCAGTTCTGTTCCGGTCAAAAGAACCTGTATGGTTTGACCCTTCAATATCATTAAATACCTAATTTCTATTGATAAAAGCTATACTGTATATACATACACACACAGTATAGCCAAATCTGTCATTTCTTAAAATAAGTTAACCACAAACCAAATATACAGTAAAATTATACWTTTTTTTTTCTACCAAAATGTTATTGTTCTATTGGCAGGGAACTAATCTTCCTTAAAGAAAGAAATTCCCCCCAAAATAGCCAAATGATCTGCCAATAGAACAAGATTTTTTTTGTTGTTTAATTTTTTTTCTACAATGTAATTAGTAATAAGCATCATAATTGTAATGCTGTAATCTCTTTTTATTAAAGTGTGGATAAATGTAACTATATTCAAGATATTTTCAATTGCTATCAAAGATATCATTTAACAGATCCCAGTATATCCCTCATCCAAATGGTTGAGATGTCGCTTCATGGTAAAAGTACAAATTTAAAAAATGAGCATAAAATTAACATACTGTACTGTATGAAGCACAACAGCGTAAATGTTCCTGGGTATTAGATCCACTTAATTTCTCAGAGTACTGTATGCTACAACGGTTGGAAATGAATACTATTTCAAGACACAGTGACATCTAATGGATTTTTTTTAGCATAGCATGCCTCAACCAAACAGTAGAAATAGCACAATCAGGTTATGTTGGATAGATATTTTAATAAGATATAGTGATTCAAAATGTGCTTTGCCAGAAAGCTGAGCAGAGGATTAAAGGCATAACAAAATATTTATTTTACAGATTTTGAATAGCTTTTAATAGTTTACAAATAAAAATATAAGGGTTATAGCTACATACTGTACAGTACAAGGTCTCATTGATGATACAATAATAGTATATCATGTTTGTCATGTTCAATTTTTTTCATTGAAACCAAAGTCACTGAACTTATGGTTCTGTCATCTGACATTCGGTATTTATACTATACTATGATCTGGCAATTCAATTAGTTTACGTAGTTTTAATCTATTAATCAAATTGATTACGTACACTAGACTTAAAGTCTCAAATGCACGGTCATCATCACTCCAATATAATCAGTGCTTCTAATTATGTACTGTATATCTACAACCACAAACTGCATTAACTCTAAACCAGCTATTGATCTCACCTCTTGTCAAAATCCTTTGCTCTGCCCGACTGATGGGCATTTTATCCTTCCAATTAAGGAAATTTGCAAATTCCAGAAAGCTGATTAACCCGTCTTTATCAGTGTCGCAGTAGTCCATAAGGTCATCCAGGATGTCTGTGCTGAGGTAGAGGTTAAACTCGCGGCACACATCCCGCAGGTTTTCTTTATCGATACTTCCCTGGCATTTCTACACCGGAAGAAAGAAGGCAGCAAGGCTGTGAAACATTGGAATAATGCCTAAAAACACCACTAATGCTAATGCTAATGCTAAAGCTAAAGTAAAGCTACAGTAGTTAGCAAGTTTGCGATCATTAAAATGCTAGTAACAATGCTAATTTTAAAAAAATAAGGGCAACTGGGGATGGTTTCAGATTATACTGTAGTATAAACTTAAACATGTAAGTGTGTGTATACGAATAAAGCGGTATAGATGATGAGTGAGTGTGTGAAAAATGCTAATAGTGATTAAACTGACTAAAAGCTAGTTGTAGCTACTGTAGTTAACACAGTACAAGACAAACTTCCATTTCTTACATAATACATTAGAATTTGCATGTACAGTAAGTGTTTGATATATAACATCTGGATGGGTTTCTATCGCATGCTATACACTGGACTGACAGTTTATTAGGAACGTTTGAAGCTCTGTGTAACCAAAGAATTTTTTTTTTAAATTAGCATTTGACCTTATCGTAGTGTCTGAACGCTTGCAGCAAAGAGGGGAAGTTGTGGAAGTTGGCCTTCTTCAGGTGCTGGCGTATGACGTTGACCATCGCTTGACATCTGTCCTGTCCTTTCCTGTGTTCTGAAGGTGGCGTGGCATGCAGGATGTCTGATGCACCTAGGGGAAGCAAGGAATCCATTACTGATATGGAGAGTGCTCTGCAAAAAAGCGCTCTTTAAAATACAAGCGTTTTAACTTTTTAGTCCAGGTGCTTGGGGAATGGGCTCAACCCAAGGCCCTGGGTAACCACGTCCATTATCTACCCCTCTACTCAAATTCCAAAAGTCTATATACCAAAGTCTTCACGATGGAGCAACACTCCGAATGTGTGATCAGCCGGAACCATCAAGGTCTCTGCGATTCTAAAACAGATCAATACAGATTAGGCTCGTCCTTCAACTGAGGATAATGTACTGTATGCAGCATCTACAGCAGTTAGGACTTACGGGTCATGGACTTTGCCGATCTGCGGCTGCGTCCTCTCTCTGAAGTCGTCACATCGCTTCGAAACTAATTTTGCACTGTAGTTCCTTTGGTTTGAAGAAGTTTGTTTTTATTTTCTTTAATATGTTTGGTAAATGCATCRCTCTTGGGCATAATAAATAGGATATTATATGAATAATAATTAACCATGAATGGAAAATTACTTCTATAACAGTATATCTTATCTGTATACAATATCACAACCTCCATCCATCTAGGAACCTCTGTAGTCCAACTAGGGACCATGGAGGCCAATGTTGACCGTTATATTTTTCCCCATTTTAAAATCGTGGTAGGACCTCCGGTCAATATTCACACACAGTGTGCATTCACACACTACGGGCAATTTGGGAATGCCAATTAACCTAATCTGCATGTATTTGGAATGTGGGAATAATTTGGAGTACTTGGTGGAAACCCACCAAGCGGGGAGAACATGCAAACTCCATGCACACATACCCCGAGGCAGGAATCGAACCCAGACTCTGGAGCACTATGCCACTGTGCTGCTACAACCCCTGCCTTACACATTTTCCCTGTTTTACCACACTCACGTCAATTCAATAAAGGCTAATAATTAACTAATTTGTTAAATCAGTCGCTCTGGGAACTGAAATATGCTAAAATATGCATAGCGAGGGGTCCTGCAGGAAAAGAGTTGGAATCACTGACCTATACTTTACAAAAGAAATTTTATTCAATCGTGAAATTTGCACAATTTTCTTTTTTACCTCACATGTACCTAATCAGATGTGGCCCAGTTTCTTTGCTTCTCTTTGGTCTTGTAATGCCAATGCTACAACACAAGCGTTTGTATCGATATACAGAATGTACAGAATAATCGAGATCAGGCTTACGCTTGTTTATCACAGAGCCATTGGAGAGACCTTCTGGCATTGTGTCCATCACTGCGATGTGGAGTGGCCACACCAAACCTGCTGTCTTTCCTGTAACTTCTCGAGTCGTACTTCCTGTTCACGCGCTCACCTGGGACAGCAAGCAAGACGTAAGGTACAAAGTCAATCCAGTCACCGGTTTKTCATTTGCACATACAGAATGATGCCRTTGATATACATGGTTTGTACTTTCTAGCTTACTTACCAACGAAGTAGGAACTGTGTGAACGGACGTATTGCTCATGTCTGTGCTGCGCTTCTTGTTCAACCAGCTCTGCAGTTTTTGGTGGATTGATGATATCACCAGCGTTTAAAGCTGCCCGAATAATAATAATACCAAGCTCGGAAATTAGTCATCTTCTTCAATTATCCATCAGTGGATTCAATCCATTAATCAATTCTATAACTGTTTTCATTAAATGCCCAATAGATTTGTTTAAGTTTCTTAGCAAAACGATACATACTGTATAAATAAAAATCCCAAATGCACTTCCATTGTAGAGTAAATCTAATTTAAATGCTAGACTTCTAGTGATGTTATAATATGTTTATTTCTCTCTTTTATCTCACTCACTCTATACTTATCTCACTCTCTTTATATACTGCTTATGCTGTACAGGGCCACAGGGGCCTGGAGCCTTACCTAGGGGATTCGGGCACAAGGCAGGGGTATACCCTGGATGGGGAGGGAAATCCATCGTAGGGCACAAACACACACTCACATGTTCTACAGGCAATTTTGAAAAGCCAATTAGTCTTTAGAACCGTTTCTACCATTTTTAGCCGGTGGTCACCCAACAGCATCCAGGCAGAGCGAGAGGGCATCTCACAAGAAGGCCTCAAGCTTTTGTTCTGTTAGAGCAAGGGCGTCTTTCCATTTGGATGATGCTTTTATCCTAAGCAGCTTACAGATAAAACAGATTATGACTGTGCATTTGAGGTTTAGAGGTTGGTCGAAAGAGCCAACCACTAGAGATATTGAAATTTGAACTCACCACTTTCTAGGGCAACGGTGTCAAATCCAACCAAGCGGAAGTGTATTGTGTATTGAAAGCCAAGATCAACTAATTAAACATTTGTAACCAGGAGTAACTTCTGCTTGGTTGGAATGGTAACCTGCAATGGTTCATTCTGCATAAGATTTGACTCTACTATAGCAAAAGCTCGAAGCCTAGCTTGTGAGACAACTACTCGCTCTGCCTGATTGCTACTAACTATTGGGTGACCATTGACTAAACGAAAAAAAGGTTCTAAAAAAAAAAAGAAAAGAAAATCTGTCAAATAAACCCGACAAAATGTTAAATGATTTTTGTGGATCTTACAATGAAGTAATTTAACACCAAAAGTTGTTGTTTCAGGATCAAGACCATGTGGAAGCCCAGGACCCATAACTTGGGATCTTCCAAATGGAGCTTTCTGTCTGCTGCCATAAATGCCCTCATGAAGCTCTCGCAACTTCTCTTGGTAGCGGGTCTTAGGTGGCGGATTGATCAAAGATCCAGCCTATTAAAAAATAAGCATAATAATAATAAGAAACACGTTTAATAATTCTCAGAGGTATTAAATTAATCTGACAAAAAACAACATGGACAAAGGAATATGTCATTATCATTATAAGAGACTACTGATACAATTAGGGCATACGGGAATATTTACATCGATAGACGTCCTCGTGGTTACTCCATGCACCAGAGGGCCGGCAACATCAGGGTCGTTTGCTTTCCCGAAGAACACACGGATGGTCCCCGGCTCAGGATACGAACTCTTAAGGAACTTCCTAACCACCGGGGGMGTCTCAGGCTACAGAGAAACCGATGATTAGGAGTCAGGATTTCAGATCAGACTACTACCCTGCTCTCTGTCACCATAAAAACAAGCTTTTTAGAACATACGCAGAGTGATCTCCCTTTGCGTATTCCCGCGAGGCTGATAAAATTCAGAAAAAAAACCTTTCTTAAGCATGTGTGAAGACATTTCCCCTCCCAACTGAGGGACTGCTACTGACACTTTGACTGAATGGGGGGAAATTCCCCAGCATTTATACACTGTGCTCCTTCACACAGATGATGTTGTGAGGTTGGCGTCACTTTGAGGTCTGGAGGTGTGAATTGCCATGAAACCACTAAACATAGCTATGTCTGGAAGAGACCGCAGTGGGTGCATCAAGATGGAAGGAATGTTCACACCAATACCAACTCGCAATATTGTTTGAAGCATCGTTTCAAGTCCGGTAGCGTAAGATTAATATAAGCGTTTTAAAACCACAAAGTGGAATAAATGAGTAGTGAAACGTCACTGCAATGCCTTCAGTATGGCCATGATCACTAAAAAATGCTGCAATGATATATGTACGCTAGTGGGACTAGCGACTTTGTACAAAAAAATTACATTATCATCTGTCGAATTTTGAAATGAACTAAAATTTGTACGTTACCGTGAAGTGCACTATATGTATACATATACAAAATCTCTGTAGTGATATGGATACTGTATATATTTTGTCTTCCTACATGTGTATCATATCAAACTTTAGCATGGGTGTTTAACTATTTCCTAATCTAAGGCCAGAATGACATGTAGGCTATAAAACCACAAAGCAAACAAACTATTTTAAACTCACCCCTGGTGTTACTTCCTGCAGACATGCCCCTATCCTGTCTCCTTCTGGTAGAACTTTCCCAGCCTTTTCCGGTGAAGAAATACACATACAGTACAGTATGTCACATGAAATTGTACAGTAATTCCTTAATATCCTTCAGAACATGATGAAGCTTATAAAACACATTATTTCTACCAGGGAACAAGGGAAGTTATCTGAAACCTTCCCGATCAATATAAAATTACCGCTTTAATATTTGGGAAAGTGTCCCTTCGTCTCCAGGCCCCCGTTCTCCTTTCGTAGGCAGTCATTGTGTACACGGGTATCCCTGGATAGCGCTGACTTTATTGTTTTTCGCTCTGAACGTTTACCTGCTGTCGCTTAGCGACGCATGCAGAAGAAAAGAAGGTCATAAATATTAATAACGCAGCATGAATAGTAATAAGGACGTTCAGAAAGTGAAGTGTGATTGGCCAAGGGAAAAAGTTGCTAAGATAACAAAGCTTAGGCTATTTGATTATGAAAACAAATCTGTGAACATTATTTCGCTCAGACTTTTTTTTGCATGGAATATTTTGTGTAAAAAGAAAAAATGCAATGTGTATAATTAAAAATGTAATATGCCAAATAAATTAATCCAAACATATTACATCCTGTAAAATGAAATTTTCTATGTACTACTTTTTATTATTGTTTTTATTGTAATAAAAATAAAATGCAAAATGTTTTATTTATTTATTTATATTTATTTATATTTGATTACTGTATATTTACATACAATTTCTGTTTATTAAGTATGGAAAAATATAGCATACATTATGCAACACAGTAACCAATAGGTTCATATATTGTACTATTATATTTTTACAGTGGGTGTTCAAGTCAAACTGGGACTGCCGATTGCGCACAGTAACAGAACACAACTATGAGACTAAAAAAATATTTTATTTCTCTATATAATCCCCTGTTACACTAATGCACTTATCCCAGTGTTTTACTAGTGCTGGAATACCATCAGGGTAGAAGGTTTTCCCAGTACTGCCTGCTTTATATCTGAAACGCTGGCCTCCCAGGAACTCCTTTAATGGCCCTAATATGTGCAAATGGCTTGGGCCGCATACGTTGCTGCATTAATTTATTTCTGTCATTATCTAAATGTTATACCCCTGAGAAGCGTAAATGGTGCCTTGTGATGAACTGGTGTCCCAGTTCAGGATCTATTCCCAGGTTGCTGTGAGTGTCACTAATTTTTACATGAATTACTGCATGCACATTTAAAAAAGCTTCCAAATAAATGAAAAAAAAAACCTTTATACTCTCATTATATGGCCAAAGATCGTTAGACACCATGTTCTTGTTGAACAACCCTTTCCAGACGTATTCCCCTTTTGATATTATAATGAGCTCCACTCTTCTGGAAAGGCTTTCCACTAACTTCTGATGCATGTCTGTGGGGATTTGTGTTCATTCAGCCACAAGAGCATTAGGGAGGTCAGGGACTGTGATCTGAGCTTTGTGCAGGAGTTTTTTCACTACAAACATGGAATACCATAACTTCACAGAGCTAGCTTTGTGCATAAAGGGACTGTCATGTTGATACTGTCATGGGTTGGGCTTCTTAGTTCCATTGTAGAGACTTTGTACGTCTATATCATATACATTACCATTAGGGAGTGAAATGTCCCTTCAGCACTTTCATAGACTCTGTATACAGGGTAAAGCGGAATAAGCGATGAGTGAGAGTGAGTCAGATCTGTGCTACAAGTCACTTCAGGCTGGTAATGTGACACAAACCTTTAATAGTTTGACTGTGGTGAGTGGGGGGTGGTACGGTGGTTTAGTGGTTAAGACTGTTGCCTTGCACATTTAGGGTCCGGGTTTGATTGCCACTTCGGGTCTATGTGCATGGAGTTTGCATGTTCTCTCTGTGCGTGGTGCGTTTCCTTCCACAGTCCAAAGCTTGGTGTTCCCAAATTGCCTGGAGTGTGAGTGTGTGTGCCTTATATACGGGATAAAGCAGTATAGACAATGAGTGAGTGTGATGATATGGTCATTCCACAAACTTTTGGTCATCATATACAGTATATCAGCAATTATCAGCAATTATACTATACTTTCTGTTCATAATGGGCGGGTCAAAAAAAAGTTATAAGCCAATTAAAAAAAAGCTGAGATGCTGTGTTCCGATTGGCTGATGGTCTCTCAAACGTCACACGGTGTCAGTTCCAGTCATCCGAGCTGTCAGGCAGATCTGCGGGGGAAGTTGCGCAAAAAAAAAGGAAAAAAGAAACGAGGAAGGAATTTAACTCTTGTTTTCTGTTTCTCGCTATAACGTGATCCCGAAGCGCCGGTGAAACACACTCCTGCTGTTTGGGTTTAGAAACCAGGTACTTCATGCGGTGAGCTCTTTCTTATATGTACGTGTGTGGTGTCATGTTTTTAGCTTCATCATGGCTCAGCTCGGAGATTTCGCTTTTTTTTTTCAACTAGCCACCGGCTAGTTAGCATTATTAGCATGTCGTCGCCTAGAAAATAACAAACTAGGAGGCTGTCGCGTACTTTCTCTCCTTGTATTTAGTTTAAATCTTTGGATGTGACAGAAAAAAAACATCCTAAGTGGAATTATTTCTGAGTGTCTAACGCGTTTTTCGGGCAAAATTTGTCGCCAGGAAGCTTACGCAGCTAGCATTGCTATGCTAACTCGTATTTGCTAACAGGGAAAGTCTGCAAACTGTATTTTATCTATGCATTAAGGCTTATTTGAAATATAAACCCACGTCTACGAGTGTAAACACATAATACTGACATATGGCGCTGTTTTATTTGTTGACAAGTCGACCAGTGTTAAAGCTAGTTAGCTAGCTCGCTAGTTAGCTAGCATGCTAATGATGACATCAAAACAAACGCTGGCCCGAGGAAAACAACGGCGAGCTAGCACTGATATAATCACCAACAACATGGGAATAAACTCACATTGTACGTACATACAGTGGTTCAGGTGTTTAGTCGTTATATAACGTTAATTTACGATATATATCTAAAAAAAATAACTACGTAATTACGGGCGCGTGCGTTTTGTATTTGCGACATAACCTCTCTCTCTCACACACACACACACAGTGTTTCCATAAATAAACTTAATTTAAACCTAAATAATCCTGACTACCTAAAGTGGCACGTAGTGTACCTGTTACGTCATAACAAATCTTCCCAGGCGACGCTGAATGACGTCATAAGTCGTTTTAAATCTATTACATGAGACGTCGTGGTTATGAGGTGCATTTCACACAATCTGGTAGGTGAAAGGATGATGGTTTTTTAAGGCACTAATCAGAGTGGAGTTTTTTCTGGTATAGCAAATTACATCTTGTTAGTTGTTGTTTTGGTCCTGATTTTTATTTCTGTCTTCATTGTAAAACAACACCAAAGCATCCAAAATATGCAGTAATCTCATTTAAACAATTATATATATATATATATATATTGTGTATTGAGATGTGTCTGCTACTTATGCACTGTAAAGCATTTCAAAATGATTTAATAATCTGAGGTGCTGGTTGTTAATTGGTGATTTCTGAGGCTGGTAAATCTAAATGAACCCCTGTTCTTGCAAGAACTGTTCCAGAGCAGCTGACCTTCATGTCTTACAATAACAACTGACTGTTGTTGATGTTAATTATTTAATGCCCTATGTGCCATTTCATAGTTTAGAAAGTAGATCACAAAATAAAAACGTTGAATTTGAAGATGCGTCCAAGCTTGCCACCAGTAGTGTGTATAAATATTTAATATGACTAAAGCGACATACAGGTTTGGCTCAATGATGATTGGTGAATATTCATTGGGAAGTGATTGGTAGTTTAAAACAGTAGTGATCAGTGATTGATTGGAACAGTGATGATTAGAATGACTGATTACTAGGAACAATAATTGGTTACTTGGAACAGTGGTCATTAGTGATTAATCGTTATTAACAGTTATTGGTTGTTTGGTAATGTTTGCTTAAAATGTCACCTGTCTTGCCACAAGGCCATTTTCTTTTTATAAAAAATAAATTCATTAGAATGGCGTAAAATATTATCAAACCAAAGTAGACAAAGTAGCTGTTCTAATGCAAGCTTCACCTTAGTGTTGTCAGCTGGAGATTTGTTACTAGATCTGTTTCTAACTTGCTTTATTTATTCATTTAATTCAAGTTGCTAAAAGCAGTCTAAAAGCTGCCAGGATGAGCAACAACGTCTCTAATGTGCCAGCACTGAACCTAAGCGAATTAACTGGTGTGATTAAGGTTGCAGGCGTGAACATATTAAATTTTTGTTTTTGTTTCTATTATTTTAAAAGGGTAATTATTTAAGCTATTATTAATGACTAATTTAGGCTCCGATACATCACTAAAATATATAGACATGTGGCGGATAGACCAGTCCCTCTAGTCCTTAATACTTCTTGTTGGCAAGTAATTAATAACACAATCTCYWGTGTTGCAGTAATGCCAGTTTATTAGGTAATAAACAGGGTGTACATGATAGCCAGGTATTCAGCAGGCTCCGAGTACTCACTAATGCATGATATACTGACCTAATCAGTGTTGAAGCCATCTCTCCTCTAAGAACCACAATTCCATCCTGCAGTATGATACATGATACAATACCAAGATATGAGAATACCAAAACATTGAGTTGTACTATATATATATATATATATATATATATACTGTATATAATAATCTAATATTTAACAAGGGAGAGAAGATAAAATAGGACAGAGCAGATACAGGTTTGAACAAATGTTCTGTGAGTAATGATGAGTCACATACCTGCAATACTAAAACATTTTTTGATTATTCACAATTATAAATAAAATTCTCGAGGAACAGAGACGCTTGAGTCGATATAAGATTATGTGAAACCAAATTGAAAAATATATCTAAAAGCAATATAGTATTTATGTTAAAAATTAATAAAATAAACACATTGCTGTAAGTTCTTGACATGATGTGTTCGAACTGTGTCGCCACTGTTATGATCATCTCTAATCTTCTTCCTCCCTTTTCTTCAGAGTTAAAGAGCTCCAACTCAAGTCCATAACAGGTGACTGGTGACTGGGTCATGGCAGGAAGAGGCGGTGCTACAAGACCCAACGGGCCGAACGCAGCCAGCAACAAAATCTGTCAGTTCAAACTGGTGCTGCTGGGCGAGTCTGCAGTCGGCAAGTCTAGCCTGGTGTTGCGCTTCGTCAAAGGCCAGTTCCATGAGTTTCAGGAGAGCACGATAGGAGGTAAGAGCACTCCTACATGAGAAATGAGGAAGTAACACTTGTTTGTTTTTGAGTCACAGAGGTAAACCTCTCTCTTGAGCTCGTTCAGGATCTCGTCGATGACACACTCATGCAACCAAATAAAAATAAATAAATAAATAAAAACCAGTGTTGTGGATTGAGGTGTTCGATGCTAAATATGCCGTCTCACCTTTCACACTGAGGAATTCCAGGTATGCGTGAGAGCTGCCTGCTAGACTGCAAATCCCTATGATCCTTCAACAAACAGGGATGTAGGAGGTGTAACCGGCGTTTAACATGTATCAGTTCCTCCATTTTTTTCTGAAAAAGACCACAGATTCTCTTCTTCTTAACATCAGCCCACAAAGTGAAAATCACTGCTTCCTTTTCCATTTCCTGTTGAAGTGTATTGGCTTTTTCACCAAATGTTATCACACTGAAATGCTGAAAAGATGTTAAGGACACAAGTGAAAATTTCACAAACCAACATACACAACAGCCCTACATGTTCACCAGTATCATATAGTTTTTCTTTGCCTTATATTGCTCAACATTTTTTGCTCAAAATGTTTCCAGTCGTTTTTTCAGGCACCCTGTATATGGTATATATCGGGCAGAGCGGGTTTATTAGGGTTCTTAAACACACGCAGTATTTAGTTACTTTGAATTGAGCCCTCCTGCTTTCTTTCGCCTTTTGTCTACGCTGAGCAAGCCAAGCCAGTACTAGCGACAGGGCCTCCATCAACTTCCTGGGGAATACAGGATGGTCACAGGAGGATAATTTGAGAAAAACTCTCAACACAAGCATTCCACGCTCAAGAAAGTCCGCTGTAAAAGGTGGTCTCAAGAACATTCCGGCAAAGATCGAATCAGATAAGAAAGCCAACTGCAACATGAAAACGGAAGTGGACCATTGTTTAAAGTGTGACCTCATCAGTTTTCAAAAATCATCCTCTAACCTATACTGGCAAGGCTGATAAACTAGGAAGGCACGCGAGCATTGGTCTTCACATTTTCTTTTCCAAAATATCAATAATAATATTAGGCGTAGTGTAAAGATTGACGCTCTCTTCTTTTCTTTGGCAGCTCGCAGAACAACTAGGTAAACACTGCCACCTGCTGTATCAGAGTGGAAATACGCAAGGGTACCTGAATACGGGTGATGATAATAATAATAATGTAATTGCTGGTCAGTCTGAGAGTGGGAAGGAGGGAGCAATCATTCCTGAGTACAGTAAAAAAATCAACCGTGTCTAGTGTAAAAACACTCTAGGGCTGTTCGATTGCTGTGAGAAAGCAATCCGACCCGCTGATATCCGATATTTTGGGTTGCAGCATGTCGTTTTGTTTTTTTTGGTATAAGCAAGTTGAGCCAAATTACAGAACAGCCATGCTGTGGAATCATAAGGTACTGTGGATATTTTGCACCAACAAACAATTACTGACAATAAATGCTACATGTTATAAACTAGTTAGTAATTTATTTGTCATCCATGCTTGGGTGTGCTGCACATATTGTTTGCTTTGTGGTTTGTGTAATTATGTACCTATACCAAGCCAAGTAAAACAACAACCCGCAAATTAACTAATAGGTTATTGAATATGCCTGTAGATAATAGTGCAGGGGTATAAAATGTAAAATGTGTAAATATATATATACTGTAAGCAGTGACTCTTTACTACCTCACATTTCTTGTGCTAATTTGTTATCTGCAAAAGCATACGTTAAAATAGTATTAATAACTGCGAGCAATAATTTTATGCTGAAATTCCTTTGTAATTCCTGACACACAGTCATACTTCCAGTCAGGAAGTGCATGCTTGAGAAAAGTTATTATTATTAACATTATTATTATTAGTAGTAGTAGTCGTAATAGTGTTCTTTTCTTTTCTACACGTGAGGTGGACATTCTGTATAATTATGGAGKACTAGGATTACAATAAGTATCACTTATACAGTTTGTGAGGCTCAGGTAAATATTTATAAGAAAACACAGGTTGCTGTGTGTGTGGCCTGTCGGTGCTCATATACTGGGAAAATCCACAGGAATCTGACTTCACCTCTTTTTTTAAAAATTATTATTATTATTTATTTATTTATTTAAACCCCGCCCCCCCCCCTCCCCAGCTGCATTCCTGACTCAGACAGTATGTCTGGATGACACGACGGTGAAGTTCGAGATCTGGGACACAGCCGGGCAGGAGCGCTACCACAGTTTGGCTCCGATGTATTACAGAGGAGCGCAGGCAGCCATCGTGGTGTACGACATCACAAATGAAGTGAGTCAGTGCTCGAACAAACCCAGAGGTTCCCCTTTTTGAAAAATTTTTCCTCACATCACTCACACACTATTATGTAATCGACAGGCTCAGAGCCAGAAGTATAAAGTGCACTCAAGAATGCACAAGTAATGGATAGTAATGCAGCATGATTGTCCAGGAAATACTATCTCATGTCATCTTTTTTTTTTTTTTTCATATTATTTATTTTTCTTTCTTTGTAGGAATCATTTGCACGTGCGAAGAATTGGGTTAAAGAGCTTCAGAGGCAAGCCAGTCCTAATATTGTAATAGCTCTGGCTGGAAACAAAGCAGATCTTGCCAGCAAGAGAGCACTGGACTTTCAGGTTTGAAGTTTTTTTTTTTTCCCCTCTCTCCGCTTGCATCCTCACCATGATCGACTCCAATGTTGTTCCTGATTTTTATTTCTTTTTACACCTGTAAAACAATACTGAAGGCATCCAAAATACACAATAATCTCCTTTGAACAGTTGATATTGAGATGAATCTGCTACTTCTGCTCTGAAAATCGTTCATAACGGCTCTAATCTAAGGTGCTATATGTTAATTTGCGATTTCTGAGGTAACTTGTAACTCTAAATGAACTTCTCTGCGGCAGAGGTAAGTTTTGGTCTTGGTTTCCTGAGAAGATCTGCATGAGAGCCAGTTTCATCATGGTGCATGATGGGTTTTGCAAACACTGCAAAGACAATACTGTTCTTGCAGGAACTGTTCCAGAAAGGCTGACCTCAGTGTTTTAAAACAAACAACTGACTTGTTGTTGTTGTTGGCCGTGTTATATAATTATCTTATTCCATATATTTTGAAATCACCATTATTGTTGGAAAATGTAGAAAATAAATCACAGAACAAAAACAAGACATTTGCAAGTGTTCCCAAACGGTATTGTAAGATTTTTTTTTTAATTTCCAGGTTTTTTACCTTCAAACATGCAAATCAGAATTTGAAAAAAGAGAGTCATTTTATAAGGTTTTTTTTCCCCCCTTCTACATTGTTGATTCACACACACCATCATTATGACTTTAAAAAAAAATATTTCACTTTGTTCTAACTAAAAATCTTAGTTCAATTTTAAGAATGAACACTAGCTTAACATTAGTTTAAGCATACTGTAATGTGTTTGTTTTTTGTTTTGTATTAAGAGTTCATATGTATAGAGAGTGATACGAATGTAAAGGGTAGAAAGAATTAAGAGCATCGCTTTGAGTTTTTTTTTTTCTTCTTTTTTTGTGCTTGCAGGATGCACAGTCTTACGCAGATGACAACAGTTTGCTTTTCATGGAAACATCAGCGAAGACATCAATGAACGTGAACGAGATCTTTATGGCCATCGGTATGTACAGTATCTGCAGGGTTTTAACAGCACACACTATCAAATTTTGAATAGTACACCTGGGTGTGTGCTGCAGTGCAGCCAGATCAAATGACTTTGCACTTTCTAATACTTCTGTAGTTGCATTGCATCCTGTGGAGCATGCATGAAGGTTCCTGTTATCACTTGCATTGTTACATCTACTGTATAGTCTTTTCCTCACCAAGCTTTTTTTTGTTTGTTTGTTTTTTATTTACCTGAAGTTACTAAGACAAAAAACAATCCCACAGCTCTTAATATTACCGAGAAACAAGAAATTGTAAACTTKTCTGCTGTGAAAGCCGTTAAGCTTGTTTGCTCAAAGGTTACTTTGTACTATTTAAAATTATTTGCTAAATAATTGTTAGGTAGAAACTTTCAGCCATAATATTAAAAGCACTACAGGTAAAGTGAATTACACTGATTGTCTCTATATATATTGAAACTTTTTTGTTCTTCTTGGTGAAAAAGTTATTTCTGGCTATGATTGAGGGTGCGTGTGCTTCACGAAGTACCTGAGCAATAGATGGTTCCCAGAATGCACTATGGGAAGAAGGCGAGCCGGCAGAGGCAGTGTGATGCTCAGGGCAACGTTCTGCTTAAAAACTCTCAGACCGGCCATAAATGCAGTTGTTACCTTGACACCTAACACCTACCAAAAAGTCTGCAGACCAACTATTCCCTGGTGGCAGAGGCCACTTTCAGCTGCACTGCAGAATCATTTAGGGATGGTTTAAGGAACGAGACAAAGAGTTTGAGATGTTGCCACAGTCTGATCTTGCCTCTCTAGGATGTTCTGTACTAACAGGTCTAATCCCCGAATGCCCCAACATGCAGCTTTCCAACACAGGACTTAAAGGATCTGCTGCTAAACGCTTGGTGCCAGATACCACAGCACATCGTTCGAGGTCTTATGTGGTTGTTTTGGTGACACAAGAATGACCTGCAGAATATTAGGCTGCTGAATTTATTTTTATGGCTGATCAGTGTATGTACACTATATTGCCAAATGTATTCGCTCGCCTGCATATGAATTAAGTAACATCCAATTCTTAATCCATAGGGTTTAATATGATGTTGGCCCTCCCTGTGCAGCTACATCAGCCTCAACTCTTCTGGGAAGGCTTTCCGCAAGGTTTAGGAGTGTGTTTATGGGGATTGTTGACCATTCTTCCAGATGTATTTTTGAAGTCAGACACGATGTTGTCTGGCTCGCAGTCTCCAATTCATCCCAAAGGTGTTCTATCGTTTTGGGGGATGTTGTGAGGTCACTACTTGACTGTGCAGGACAGTCAGGTTCTTCCACACCATACTCACTCATGTATGACTTTATGGACGTTGCTTTGTGCACTGGTGCGCAGTCATGTTGGAACAGGAAGGGGCTGTTCCCACAAAGTTAGTCTTTACACATTAGGAGTTCCTTTCACCCGACTTAAGGGGCCGAGCCCAACTCCTGAAAAACAACCCCACACTAATTCCAACATGACTGCAGCTTGGGGAACCCCCCCCCCCTCCCAGGAGAGTTGAAGCTGTTATTAAACCCTATGGATTAAGAATTGGATCATATGCATGTGAAGGCAGGCGAGCGAATACTTTTGGCGATATAGTGTAGCTCCGTTACAGCAAAATAGAAAAACTAAACCCACTAAGCTGCCCAAGTTCAAGGTGTGTACATTTTGGGCATCCTAATGCTATAGGACCATTTATTTATTTATGTTTTTCATTTTTTTTCCTCTACTGCAGCAAAGAAACTCCCCAAGAACGAGCCACAGGCGGCCGGAACAAACGCAGGCCGAAATCGAGGCGTTGACCTGGCGGAGACAGCGCAGCCCGCCAAAGGGCCATGCTGCAGCAACTAACCACCAAACTCACACATTCTCACCTCCCAACTAACTCTGCATCACTTCTGGACATGGGGCGCATCCTTCCAAACCTCGCTCCCTGGAACTGCTAAAAGACTCTGTATAGCTCTTGTTTCTAATACTTTTTGTTTTTCCTTTTTTTAATTTTTTTTTTTTAAAGCAAATATAAGTACTTCAGTATAATGGATGCATGTATCACTACAAAGCCTAAATACACATTTTTAACTTAACACAGGGGGACAGTTAATTAGGTCGAATGAGAAAGAAAGACCGAGAGCTTAATCGTGCGTGCGTGGTGCGTGTGTGTGTGTGTGTGTGCGTGCGTGTGGTTATAGCGTAGTATTAAGGATGTGGAAGCACAGTAGCATGTCCTGGCTGGGTTTGGTGGCTGTCGGATGCTTGTATTTGCAGCCGAGTCGAGCTGTACGTGCAACTTTCAGTGTGTTTGAGTGCCATAGTGGGGGAAATCAAGAAATCAATCAACTGTGGCGGTCTGACCAAGAACAGTCCAATCGGAAACAAATGATCACGGTAATACATGTGAATGGTGTAGAAAGAAGCTGATGTTTTTGCATGTTTTGACTGTTGATCTGGTTAAAAAAAAAACTTCCCATCTTAAAAAAAAAATAACTCATTAACTAGTAAAGCATCCAGGAGTTTGTGAATCTACCTACTTGTAATATAGACTTTATTTTTTGGTGTCAAAGTGAAGTTTGTCAATGGGAAGTAGTTAATTCCCAGACATCTTTGCTGACTTTTAGTTGAAATTCAGCTCAGCTATTTAAAATAAATAAATAAATTAATTAATCACATGAAGGTGAAATCAAATTTGTTGTGTACAGAATGGTGGATCTTTCTACCCAAGCGTTCATAGATGAGTCTAAGAATCCACTTCCTCCTCGTCTCTTCTTTGAAACGATTAAAGTATTTGTGGCTCACGGCAGCCTCAGTGAATCTGTTACTGTTGCTGATGGGCAGCCCAGTCTGATCTCATCGGCGGACCTGATTTGATGAACAAACGGGGTAGCGATTGCGTTCTATCCTCCTTTATGGACTACTGTTGATGGAGTTGGTGTTACTTACATTAACACTAAAGATCAGTAGTGAAAGCCTCCGTTCCCTCAGTCTCTTTCATACACGTCACGAATAATTCTTCATAGCGCATGGCTGATGTGCATTATCGTGATGCAGTTTAGTACAGCTAAAAAAAAAAAAAAGCTTTGAAGACTCTTTATTGATTTATCTTTGGAATATATTCTGGTCAATGAAGGCATTAGTGCACAGTAGTAGAAAAATTTTCGACGTCAAGGTAGAAACCCAGTATATCTTGCTATCTCCATCTTAAATACTACTATATGAACTGTTTGCCATGATGGACCGTATGTATGCACTTTTTTTTTTTTTTTTGTACAGTTCCCTTTTACATAATAGTTTCCTTTTCACAAATTGGCCAAATAATGTTTTGATGGTTGTCTTATTTTTCCTTGTATGTAGTGTTATTAACAAATCAACTTTACATTTAACCCATGGTCTGTCTAGTGCTTCTCTTGAGATGCTAAATGTTTTTTTTTTTGTTTTTTTTTTCTATTGAAATACTATCAAGTTGCACAAAATATAAGTTGTATTTTTAAATAAGTCATTATGAGATGATGCCTACCTGGTGTCTCTGCAGTGTGATCGAGCTGAAATGGACCACAGTGGGCTTGATTAGCAGTGCTGCAAAATTGCCGCAGGTAGCTGAGGTAATGTATATTGGCAGCCAGTCGAGAGCCGGAAAAACGATTGCGCGATGTAACAGCATTAACACTGAGGGACTGACTGTTTTTTTTTTAAATGTCCAGGTACTAGTTAATATTTCCAATAAAGGGGGTGAATTGTATATTGTTTATGTGGTGTGGATATTTTCTTCAGATCACCTTCTCACTTGGAATTGTCTGCTTATTTAAAGTAAAAATGGACGGACAGTGCTGTTGCGTCAAAACTTAACAATGTTCTCTTTGATCCGACACCCACAGGTGCCGATGATTGATGCAAGTCCTTCATAGATGCCTTCTGCAAGGATGCAGTCTTAGAGATCATTTATTCAAGTATTGTAGTGTTCTCCATAAAACTGTGCAAGCCACTTCTCATTCTGCCTGTCTGGAGACCTTTTGAGATGTTTTTGCTAAGAAGGAGCTTCTCATATGTCTCTTAAGGTAGGCCTCAGGAGGGATAGTTTCTCACCTGGAGATACCACTCTAGAGCACATGACACTGAGTCCAGACTCTACAGGGATGGTTTCTTACTTGGAGATTTAAGTTGTAGGGCACAGGGAGCACTTGTCATTGGAGGCYAGGTTCTAGAGGGATGTTTCCTCACTGTAGAGCTTCCATTGTAGAGCACAGGCATCAAATGCCAATGGCCAGGCATCAGAGATATGGTTTCACTCACTTGGAAATGCTATTGTGGATATATGTGGATCACATGCCATTGGAGTCCAGACTCTAGAGGAATGGTTTCTTACCTGGACTTGAGGTTGTAGGACAAAGGAAACACTTGCCATTGGAGGCCAGGATCTAGAGATGCTTTTTTAACTGTAGAACTGCCGTTGTAAGGCACAGGGATCGCATGCCACTAAAGGCCAAGCTCCAGAGCTATGGATTCTCTTTTGGAGATGCCGTTGTAGAACACAGGGACCAGAGGCCATTGTCTGGAGGGATGGTTTCTCACTTGGAGATGCCATTCTAGAGCATGTGGATCATGTGCCACTGGAGTCCAGGCTCTGGAGTCATGGTGTTTCTGGTTTTCCCTTTGTGGTGGTTCTCAGTCATGACCATGGCCATTTTCTGTTAATCTTTTTTTTTTTTTTTTTGCTTGTTTGACATGCAATTAAGATGTTGTCGTCTTCTTGCTGGACGCCTCAAAGAGCTGCTTGCCTTGACTGAAGTAAATGCTGTCCAGGAGACACTTTTAGAGAAGGGATTGCAACTGTACTCCTGATGACGCTTCCTTTTTAGTCCAAGAGTATAAAGAGCTAGTCACATGTGCAATACATATATAGCAAAAGCAAAGCAATTGTGTTGCGGAAGCTCCATTCAAGCCCTAGGTCCTGGTGTGTCACATATGGTCTCAGAAGTTAAGGATAGCAAAAGTGCATCAAAGTTATAATCAAAGGAAGTGACACAATCCCCACTTTGTTTTACAAACTGAAGTCCATTAGAAATACTTCAGAAATTAAGTCCAAGCCAAGAACTGGTCCARTGAACAAAGAGCCTGCTATCCTCCTTCAGAGGAGCCACCATTCATTTCAGACTTCAACAGGCCTGTGATTCAGGCGGCCCATGTTTTCCTTCTGCTTTTGAAGTCCTCAAGTGCCACTTGGATGGTTGTTGGCTGTTTACTCAACTCCCCTTAGCAACTGGTCTCCTTAGCAACTATGACAAATATGGGAACTGGGACAAAAGCTCTGCAGCTGGTTAACCAAAGCCGGCCAAAATCTAGCAGTGCAGACAAATCAAATGCTTTGAGTGCTTTTAGGCATGATCAAGTATGAAATGCAATATTTCATTTTCTTTTTTTTTTTTCCTCTTCTTTTTATTTTTCCCTTTTGGTTATTTCGGGCARGCATATATCCATTTGTAGTTGCATTCAAGTTTTGATGGTGTTCACTGAGATCATAACCCGAAACTGTTGTAAATTTAATTTTCATAGGGGGGAAAAAAATTAAGGCAAATGCATCAGCAATGAAATAACTGAAAAGTATAACCTGGTTACATTATAGTAGTTTGATGTGTGCTTGTGCATGGTGACCACTAGATGGCAGCACTGTAGTTTATGTAGACATGTCCTGCACCACCTATACATCCATTGATTTTTCTGTACCACTTATCCTTTGCAAGGGGTATACTGGAGCAGGCGACTCGGGGAACAAGGCAGGGAACACTATGGATGGGGTTAAAAACTTATCGTATGGCAAAATGATTTGATGCACCATAACAGTCTATTTGTTTCCAGATGCATAATTTTATTTGACAATACTGTRCATGATGCTAAATCAGACCGAGACAGTGGTGTACTTCATTTTTTATCTATTTTTTTATTTTATAATATAATTGTCTCCCATCAGTCAAACTCAGGCCTTTTGCATCCACAGGGTTAGATTTTGCGGGTTTGTTTGTACGTGCAAGACGACTTCGACCTGATTTCCTTCGCTCGATACACCCTCAGATTGTGTTTGGTGATAAATTTGCATCTTTTACATGATCAGAAGAACAAAGTGACGACTCAAATCGTGTCCTCTTATCTGTCTGGATCTGATGAGGCCTGGGCACGCTTCACTTGTCCCACCTGTCACCTGGAGTACCAAGATGATGCGTCACTGACAGTCCCATTAAGACGATAACTAGGCTGCTGCATTTGTTACTGTCAGTCGTCTCTACTCTAGTGGGAGGAAAACCAGTGAGATGATGATGATCGTGATGGCTGTGTGGACCTAATGTGTGTTACTTACTCGGGGCAAGAYGCAGTGAATTTTACCACACACKGCGCTCACGATGCTTGAACTCTCTCATCTTCTCATCTGTACACTGCTCAAACATCTCAACCTCCAACACTCTAAGGCTCTATGTTATACTGCCATCCGTGTTCCCAGATTAATGAGAACCAGATCAGAACTGTGGATCCAGAGCCTCTCCTGGAGAACATAGAGTACAAAACATGAACACCAATGTCTTTTAGTCCAATTCAGTCTTAATTGTAAAGTTCTAGAGTTAAGAATAAGCAAATCGAGAGAACATGTATTACCTAAACAATGTAAACTTCACATTGCACGCTTGACCTTATGGCACAGTTACAGAAAGACTTTCTGGTCGCTCTATTCATTTTGAGTCTGGCTCCTCTGAAGGTTTCTACACCTCTTGCCTTTTCGAGGAGTTTGCCACTCGCACCTCGGGCATGGTCGTTAGGGACAAATTTAAAAAGCTGTGATATTATAATTTACATCCAGAATTTTTATTGCTTTAAAGCTCCAAATACAATTTAAGTAAATTTAATTATCATTTTAATACAGTTAACCTAAAACTTCATTATAACCTCCTGGTGCTAATTAATAACAAAACAAAAAAAAAACGCTTCATCAAGAAATATTTGTACAGTGTTATATGCAGGCGTATCCGCGGTTCTGTATCTTCGTACCCTTACTAGCTGGTTTGTTGTATACATTCATTCATGCAGTTAAAGGTTACAGGGGACACAGGTTCACGGAAAGTGTAAGTGAATAAAGAACTGCCAATTTCATTTCTTTAGTAATTGTCTTGCAAATTCGCAGAGAGAGAAAAGTGATGGTCAGAGATTGCGCATTTGAGCGCACAGAGAACTTTATGGTAAGTTCAATGGTGTACTGAATCACACTGATTTTAGCCTGTGGTACGTTGCTGAAAAACAGGATGCAGGATGCAGAAGTTTATGAGAGAGATTTTGCTGAGAGATTTCAGTTATTTGTTAAACCACCAGTGCACAAGTTAAACCGCCGATACATCATCTTGTAGACTTCTTGTCCTACACCAGGGTCACAGCAAACCTGGAGGCTATCTCAGGAAACTTTGAGCACGAGATGGGGTACACCCTGGACAGGGTGCCAATCCCTTGCTGCACACACCACACACTCATTCACACACTATGCAATTTGGTAACACCAGTTAGTCTAATCTCCATGTCTTTGGACTGTTGGAGGAAACTGGATTACCTGGAGGAAACCCACCAAGCATGTGGAGAACATGCAAGTCCACGCATACAGACCTGTGGTGGGAATCGAACCCGGACCCTGCAGGTGCAAGGCGACTAACCAGTATGACACCGTGCAGTCTTGGGAAGCTTTTTAAAAAAAAAGAATTATCCCTAATTTAGTCGTGTCCAGTTCCTTCCCGTTAGTGAGGGGCTTCCACATTACACTACTACTACCACTCAGTCGAGAGGGCTGAAGACTATCACGTGGCTCTTCCGAACCACTTGATGCCAGCCGACCGCCTCTTTTCGAACTGCTCGCTTATGCGCCATTGGGGGCGACGCTATCCGCTCCTTCCTCTTGCGTGAGCTCACAGACGCCCCTGATTGGCTGTAGAGCCGTGATTAATGTGGGAGCACTAAGTACCTCTCTAGCCAATCAGCTCTCTCTAGACCTCCGGCTGCGAGAGGTTACAGCATCACCCGGGAATCGAACTCACGATCTCCGGATGATAGGGCTAGGTCTTGGGATGCTTTTAAAACTTTTAGAGGTAAGATTTGGGCTAGCTTACCAGAGAAACCATTAATGGGTTTTTGCAAATGTACTGTACTTGACAATACTGTTCTTGCAAGAACCGGTCCAGAACAGCACCTTTACATTCAAGAACAATGTGGGTTTTTTTGTTCTGTAAGGACTATACAACACGAGCTCTTCTGAATTCAGAGAGTAAGTGCTGAGCCTGTGTATATAAATTCAGATTTAAAAGTAAATTCAGGCTTTGCACTTTCAGACATATGGGTACCAAACTGTATGACTGGGACCTTGTTGTCTAGGGGGTACTGTCAAGGGTACATCTGTCCTCCAGAGAAGAATTAGTGAGGAGTGAGGTCAGGAAAGGAAGTCTGCGAGCAGTCGGACTTTGAGGTCAGGGCATTTAACTCCAATCCTAACCCTTGGACATTCATGTCTTTATAGACCTTGCGTTGTGAATAGAAGCACCGTCATGCTGGAACAGTGCAATTCTAAAGAGTGCAAAGACATTCTATACAAAATCTACCTATGGGTGTGATGCAGAGGTTCCCACAGAGTCCATCAACAGAGTTCTTGGATGTGTGAAAAAAAAAAACATACAGGTCTTACACCAAGAACTTTCAACAAGTGAACAAAAGAATGAGTTTCTCGCACGGAAATGCACCTCCAAACCCTCTGCTRGATTAAATGAATTCTAAGCAAGCCTCATTTTTCAGAGGTAATTGATCTGAGTGGTCTTAATAATAACGAAGCCCGACTTCAGTTTGCTGAGTGCATGCTACATTACCTCCAAGTCAACCTGAAATGAAATCCTTTTGCGCTGTTATTAATTACCTTCCACTGAGCAAAGTCAATTCCCACCAGACTCACTCCATGACTCCTCTGAGTCAACAGCACAGATCATCTCTATTTTTCTTGCTTAAAAGTAAACTTGGCCTCCCGTATTAGCTCTCATAATTGTCTTTGAACACGTCACATACTGTGTGTCATCTTGTGAATAATGACAGCCATTAGGAGCCAGAGCAGCAATATTTCAAATCCTTACCGAGACTCCCGTGGAAAAATTTCAGAGGGACCTTTTGTGTGTTATATATGATACTGTGCTCCACAAAAAGGCTCCATTTAATGGTTTTCTTTAAACGGTTAATTGTTTAAACGTTCCTTAAGAGCTCTACTTTGAACCTTTTATACGAAAGTGATGCCTTCTTTTGTCGGGTTCTACATGAAAGCGCAAATGGACAAACAAAAGAGCCTTTTAGATAATGGTCTGAAAATTGTCTCGAGCAATTTTAGGGTCTTTGCAACCTAAGGAAAATGTATGGGATCGATGTAGTAGAAACCATTTACGATGCTATAAAACTTTTAATTAAAGAATCTTTTGTATCGTCAAATGTTCTTAGAAGGTTCTCGATTATAGAYCTAATTACAGGACCAGTCAAAAGTTTGGAAATACATTTATCCTGTATACAGGGTCACAGGGGGGCCTGGAGCCTCTCCCAGGAGACTTACGGCACAAGGCAGAGTACATCCTGGACGAGGTACCAATCCATCACAGGGCTCACACATACCTGTACACACACTACGGGCAAAGTGGGAACGCCAATTACTGTATGCCTAATCTGCATGTCTTTGGATTGTGGGAGGATTTGGGATCTTTTTCAAAACTATGAAATAACACACATGTCATTAGGTCATTACACAACAACAACAACAACAACAGTCAGTTGTTATTTTAAGATATGAAGCTTTGCTGTTCTGGAATAGTTCTTGCAAGAACAGTATTGTGTCAAGTGTATTTGCAAAACCCATCAAGCACCATGATGAAACTGGCTCTCATGAAGACCTTCCCAGGAAAGCAAGACCAAAACCAGAGCAGAAGTTCATTTAGAGATTTACCAGTCTCTGAAGTCCCCAATTAACAAACAGCACCTCAGATTAGAGCCGTTAYGAAGGATTTACCGAGCATAAGTAGCAGATACATCTCAATATCAACTGTTGAAAGGAGATTATTGCATATTTTGGATAAATGCCTTTAGTATTGTTTTACAATGGAGAAAGAAATAAGAAGGAAATCCCAAACAACGCTTGAAACATGTGCCTTATCTGGTGACGTTGGCCATCTAATCATATATCTCATCTCTGTAACGTTTACATTACGGGATAGGGACGGCCAGTAGTTACTGTTCAATATTACACTATGACACTACTGTTCCACAGCTCAATATCAGTTCCAAGTGCAATATCTGATTACTAGTACCATTTATGCAATTTCATTCTTTTCATTTACATTCCAAGTGCAATATCTGTATATTAATTATTTTAGTGCAATATGTAACATACTGTAACTTACTTTATTTATTTATTTTTATTTATTTATTTATTTTTATTTCCTTCATTTTTATTTTTTCCTTTCTTCCCGGTAAATTAATCAAAGCAATTGTAACCAAGACAACACAATTTCCCTCTGGGATTAATAAAGTACAAACTTTTATTTGGCCTGTCAAATGGTGTTTCACCAGTGGGACAAAAACCTAAGGAACCCTTTGCTTTACAACGTCCGTGTAGAACATGATAAGTTTTCCAACCTGAAAGGATTCAATATGGTCTCCTTTACAGAGGCCAATAACCATTAACAATCGAATTAAACCTTAAAAAACTGATATTTGCATGTCCGGTGGCAGCCTTCTATTACAGAAGTGACCTACTGACACACTCAGGAAATCCTTTGTTCTCAGGGTCATACGTTGCTTCAACACCCCTTATGAGCGRATTTCTTAGTTAGGTGGCCCCTCAACCACTACTCATCCTCAGTTATACATTATGCTCTTCTTCATAACAGGCACATTTATTTATCTACCCATCATGTATCCTTATCTGCATTGCCTTTCATTACCACAGTCTTGCACCACTTACATTTGCACTGCTGTCATTTTCAATGGCTATAACACAATCACTCATTATCTGTACCGCTTAATCCTGTATTCAGGGTCACGGGGTCCTGGAGCCTATCCCAGGAGACTTAAGGCACGAGGCGGGGTACACCCTGGACAGGGTGCCAATCCATCGCAGGGCACACAGACATACACACATACACTCACTCATTCACACACTACGGGCAACTTGGGATTGTCTTTGGATTGTGGGAGGATTTGGGATCTTTTTCAAAACTATGAAATAACACACATGGCATTAGGTCATTACACAACAACAACAACAGTCAGTTGTGATTTTAAGACATGAAGCTTAGCTGTTCTGGAATAGTTCGTGCAAGAACAGTATTGTCAAGTGTATTTGCAAAACCCATACACTCACTCATTCATTCACACACTACGGACAATTTGGGAACGCCAATTAGCCTAACCTACATGTCTTTGGACTGTGGGAGGAAACCGGAGTACCCGAAGGAAACCCACCAAGCACGGGGAGAACATGCAACCTCCATGCACACGGGAATCGAGCCTGGCCGGGGATCGAACCCGGACCCTGGCGGTGCAAGGCGACAGTGCTAACCACTACACCACCTTAGCTGTAACTCAAAGCATATAAATTTGCACTAGTCTATCCACCAATATTCATCCTCATTGACCCATATTATATATATGGTGGCTTGGTGATGTAGTGGTTCAGGTTCGATTCTCATCTCGGGTCTGTGTGCATGGAGTTTGCATGTTCCTCCCACCATCCAATGACATGCAGTTTAGGCTAACTGGTGCTCCCAAACCGTATCCATGTTTTTTTTTAAAAATCAAAAATTATACTAAATTACTGAAATGGATTCCACCTTCAGTTGTAGGGCTTTCTGTAAACCCTTTACATAAAAATACTCATGCTCTTCAGTCCCAATGAGTTCTATCATTATAAAACATTATACATGGAGGTGTTTCTGCTCCATGTAAAAAAAAAAAGAAAAAAAGTCATATGCCTTTAGGGTACTGGTATGAACATATGATTTTAGGGTCTTTTAATGTGAACTACTCTTGTTCCATCTAGAACCATACACATTTTCCTACCAGAAAGGGTTCCAAGTGGAACATAGAAGGCTAAGAACCTTTATTGATGGTGTAACCATTAAGTCATTCATTTTCTGAGTGTAGGATATAACCTCTTAGGGTTATAAAACTTTGTCTGATATTTCCATTAGAGAATGAGAAACATATGTATGTTTATGCTCAAACTGTTCTAGGGATAATTACTGGTTCTAGCTTTCTATAGGGGTCCTACAAGGGTTCTTTAATGGTCTTTACTAGAGCAACACCAGACAAACCAAACTGAAACTAGAAATCTGGTTCTTTTTTTTTTTTTTTAGATTCTTTCAAAGTTGTACACTCTAAGAGAATGTGTCTCTCGAGTGGATGTTCCTTTTCCTACAATAACAGGTGCATCCCAGTTCATACTTCTGATGGTCCCACCTTGCCTAGAGGGCAGAATTACAAGCACCGTGAATGCTTTTGGGTTCCCGTCGGTTCTGTGGTGTTTAGCGGTATCCATCAGTCGGCTGAGAGCTACAGTACACTACGGACGTTCTGCAGGTATTCTGTTGACGTCAGATGTCAGAGGTTTTTCCGAAGGGTTTGAGTGTTGCAGTCTATGGAGTCACCTTTATAATCAGGTCATGCACATTCCTTCAGCAGATAGTAACTCACTCCCAAGAGAACTGTGAGGTCAAATTGAGACTGCAACCCTCTGTCAGCATGATCCATGAAATTGCTCCATTTCCTGCAGGAGATTCGTGTGATGCATCGCATGCCGCAGGCTTTCACAGCTCCAGGCTATCTAGCACAGAGAGTGCAATATGAGCAAAGAAAAAGCCATTCCTCATGTGACAGAATGCTAATTACTAACTAAGTTCCCTTTGATCAGAAGCTCGGGAATGACCGGACCATCCATCTGTTTACTGGGAGGAATTTCCGCCATCATGTATAGTTCCATTACAGTACATGCTGTATATTTGATTTCTTTTTTTTTCTTCTTACATTCTCCTTCAGGCACTTGAAAAGAAAGGGCAAGAGATTCAAGCTCATCCGTTGTATGGCGCGTTGAGAGAAAATGTGCCGCAATGCACTCTCAAAAGATAAAATTCTTCGCACTCAAGTGTGTCATTATGCCGCGCCGAGCCTGAAATGGTGACTAGTTGAGAAAGCTTTTAAAGTCAGAATTAATACAGCAGAAGCTGGAGGAATTTTCCATTGTTCAGTTGCATTTCTTACCATTTAGAAGATACAGGTTAGAAATCATTAAAAAGGCATCTTTACACTGCAAATTATCTTTACACATTTTTGGTCGTACATAAAAAAAAAAATCTTGAGGAAAAAAAAACATTCAACAGGTTTTTTGTTGTTGTTGTTCTTTTTCCATTTTTGTATCGTCCGGGGCTTAAACAAGACAATTAGATATTCCCCCTARTGTGACATCATATAAGAAGATACAGGCACCCTCCCCCAGCATGCTGCTCAGTCCTGTTGTTCTCTGAAGGGGGTGTGGTCTAA
Organism: Clarias batrachus; assembly: GCA_003987875.1. NCBI lineage: Eukaryota > Metazoa > Chordata > Actinopteri > Siluriformes > Clariidae > Clarias > Clarias batrachus. Next base: position 62,908 of record QMIH01001968.1, read on the forward strand.
TCTGAGGTGCTCATTTACATGGACACTAAAATAACACACAAATAAAAAAGAGTTTTAGGTCTGTATAATATTTCAACTGGAGCATGAATACACCGAGACCTTTTTTGTTGTTGTTGTTAAGTTCTTGCAAAAATAGT
>QMIH01001968.1:63325-74071 GCA_003987875.1 Clarias batrachus
CTCAACCATGAGGGATAATGATCAAGTTTCAGTGTTAGCAAGAGAACTTCTTTCCTGGCTTACCTTCTGAATACGAATTAATGGAGACAATTGGTGCAAAWGTTCTAGAATGCAGTACAGCAGACTCTGAGTTGAGTTGATTAGTGATTTATGAAACGATGAGCAGGATGCCAGTGATGGCCAGATCAGCATGAGCTTTGAAGCTTTGGAAGTTGAGTGGTTAGATAAGGAGGTAGGAGAGTCGGACTGATGTCTTGAGACTGTAATGAAGCGAGGTTGAAATCTTCCTATTAAGCAGGCGTGTAAGGTAGAAAACCGTTAACCAAGAGTTTTTTTACGATGCATCTTTTTATATATATGACTGAAGATGATACATGGATTATATATTGATACAGACCAGAAGGTTGGTGGTTCGAGCCCCAGCTTTGTTGGTTACAACTATTGGGCTCTTGAGCAAGGCACTTATCCCTGTCTGCTCTAAAATGGTTGACCCTGTGCTCTGACCCCAGTCTACTAAATAAATAAATAAATAAATAAATAAATAAATAAGCTGGTATATGCAAAGAATAAAAGAAATGAACTGTGCAGTAACGTGTGTCGAATAAAGGCTGAACGTAATCATGCATGGTGGATTTTTCCTTATAGGTTGCATTTAGCGGTCCAAAAGCTGTCAAGTCGCCCAAGCACTACAAATATACTTTTCACAAGTCGRAGTAAACATTTTCATGGTTAAGTGTGCATGAGAAGCTTTTTCTTTCGCGTCAACAAAGAAGGCGCTGAGGATTTAGGCCGGAACTGGAAAATCAYGAAAATTGGATTTCTGAGYGACTAGTAGACCAGTAGAAGCTCGCTATCTGTAAAAGCTCAGATCAGAACTCTTAATGCAATTTGGTCTACCTAAAATGTTGCTTCCTCAGCTGGATAGGATTCAATTCAGAAATTTGTGCATGTGTGTGTGTGCGTGTGCGTGTGTGTGCTTGTGTGAGTAGACTGACAGCTTCCTGGAACTGCAGAACGAAAAAAAAAAAAAAGAAGAAAAAAAAGAAGAGCCCATCCCATATACAGATGTTGGTCATTATTAAGTTCATAAATAAGTTATGGCCGCACGACAGCGCCAGCAATCCCATTCAGCAACTCCCGCTCTATCTGCTCACCAGACTAACGTCTCGGCTATGCTTGGAGCGTGCACTAGCGAGACTTTCCCCCTCAGTCTCCTTCAGGCAGGGATAAGTCATAGTGGGAAATTTATACAAGACAAGAGAGAGAGAGAGTTCAAGTGTAGGTCCGTGGAGGGAACAGCTGAGTTCATTCAACACCTGGAGACGTGTGGGATTTTGACAAACGAGCCTCACACTTACTCCACTCAGGCTCCAGAGACCCAACRGAGCGGCAGAGTTTTAGAGGGTACACGTGGCATTGTTTTGGCTTGAATTATGGAATGCATGTTTATTGTCCTCTCACGTTTCATAATTAGGCAGAATTGATTCGCTGCTCATTTGCTCCTCATTTTCGAGTTTTTTTTTTTTTCTTTCTGCACCAGAATAAACAGAGCTGCGCTAATGTGGAAACTGGACACGTGGGGAGAGTTCCTAGCCGTCATTCATCAGCGAGGTTAATCAAAACATGATGTGAGTGTCTGTGTGTATGTGTATGTGATTTTGTATAAAGTATTATTTCAGCATACACAAGTTAGCAAAGTAAGATTTTATTTGAAATCTTGTTTTTTTTTTTTTCACATTAGTTTGATGAGATAGATGAGCTTTACCGTCCTTTTGACCTGTGTAGATTTTTGCATGGGTAGCTTCAAGGGATGTACAAACATGTACACACACACACACACTTTACTTAGCAGGTAATAAATCAGCAGTAATTCACTTTTCACTCCATCGTCCATTCACACAACATCAAATGCACGTGCGTACAAATAAATCACAACATACAGGAAGGAATAAACCAGGTTCTACTGATCTAAAGCACTGAAGACATCCACAGAAGGAAGGGCTTAAAGTGCAAACAGCTGAGCAGTAGAACTTATTTTCCCAAACTTTCTCCTCTCTCTTCTCATACATAAAAATCTTTTATTTTTTTTCTGGACATGACAAAACCAAAAAAAAAAAAGAAAAAACTTCCTCCAACAATATACCCCTAAATCCATTTCGAGCTTTGAATCAGTGTGTCATATGGTGATGACAATGCATAGTTACCTGGTTTGTCTTTTTCATTATTGCGGTATACTATCACACATCAGATCCGTACCGGATTTCTTGTGTGATGATGGACAGAAAAAGGCAATAATCCACACTGGACTGGACCACAATTAAATTAGCGCTGAGATGGTGTGTCAGATTTAATCCGAAGTCACAGTTCGGAGGTCAGTAGGGAGCGAACAGTACCGGCGCATGGCTGGTCCTAATAGGCCCAGGTGCAGGGCGAAGAAGTGTTGTGGGGAGAGATTGAGTCTGGAAAAGGGATGGGTTATGGCTGGCACGAAGCGGGAACCCGGCGGCTGCTGCGGCAACGGCTGCCAAGTGAGAGGGTACTATTGCGGCGGTCAGCGTTTGGCCCATGTCCTTACTCAGAGGCAGCTTCACCGGCTGGGTAGAGAAAAAGAGGGAGAGAGATGGAGAGAAAGATTTTTAGTCATTTAAAGTCATCTGTGTTGTTTTGATTTCAACAGAAGGCAAGAGTGGTGGAAAAAAAAAACGGTCCCAGAATTGGCCTTTGTGGCACACCGTCAAGTTCCATTACTAACCAGTGTTGCTACAGTAATGCCTCCTGAAAAATTCGTCCTAAGAGACATCATTGTCTAATTTGCATATTTAGTGAATTGCCATGATYGTTTTTACATCAAATCTTGTTACAAAAAGAAAGATTTTAGGAATACACTCAGAACTAAACAAAGTTTTATTAAGAAATAAAAAACAAATAGTTGTAATATTTCTAATAGGAAGAAGTCATCTTTGGTTATGATGTCATTTTTGTGGATTTACAATATACTTAGATCTGCTGCAGACAAATAACATATTGAAAGAAGAAAACAGTTATAGATGAAATAACTCAGTTTTATTACTGTATAAGTATTGTGATGGTGTTATAACTATGATGGTGTTAAAAACAAACAATATAAAATTGTCTGAATTGGACAAGCAGTGAGTCATTGACTAATTTTTGGCAAAAAATAATGATGGTTAATGGTTTTGTCCTTATGAAAAATTGTGACTAGTGATTGGGTGTGGAGTAAAATGATTATATGGGATTCGYCATTGGAAACAAATGGTGTCCTGTGATTGGTTATTGGGAACAATGGCAATCTTTGATCTTGGTTGTTGGGAAATGATGGCAATTCATGATTGATTATTAGGACACAACGCCAATCCATCACTGGTTATTGGGAAACAATGGCAATCTATGATTGTTTTTTTTTTTTTAAAACAATTTGTGATTGGGTATTGGGAATAATGATCTGTGATCGGTTGCTGGGAAACGATGGTAAGCCATGATTGGTTGCTGAAAACAATTGTAATCCTTGACTGGCTGCTGGGAAATTATGGTAATCCATGATTCGTTATTGGGAAAAAAATGCAATCTCTAACTGGTTGCAGTGATCAGTCATTGGTCATTGGGAATCAATGGTAATCTGTGATTGGTTACTGGGAACGAGTCTCTAAAGAGTCACCAGATCTAATGACAAACTCAATAACATCAACATGCTCGATTTTGTTTTTGTTGAAATGTTCAAACGTACAAGGTTGTATTTACTAAATAAAGTGACCATTCCAAAGCATCTTGGTAACCATTTCAGGCAATTCTAATATCATTCATGCAAATAAATACAGGTGCATCCCAGCTAATAAACATATAGTCGCTGAAACATAAATACGTGTTTATGAACCCAAGTGCTGTTTTGCGAATGTCTTCCTGTGAGCAAATAAACAGGCACTTCCATGTTTTATAGCCCCAGTGTTTTTTACTGGGAGTTTTTTTGGATCCCCTGTGCTGGTGGGATTAACCGAGTCCATTTGGAAACTATGCTGAAAACTTCATGGTTAATTTCATTACGTGCATCCCGGTCATTTGGGAACTATATGTTTTCTAAACTCAGTGCAGAAATACAGTTGGTGGGCAGAGTATTAGCAGCTGAGAACACAGTATGCTGGAAAAAAAAACAGAGGCCAGAAAGCAACGGATGGCCAAGAGCTCCTTTCAGTTTGGGGCTCCAAACTCGTGTTTAATTTCTTCCAATAAATTCATATTAATGTAAATTGGCAGGCGAAATAATTGGCGCAATAGTTTCTTCGGTTATTAAATATAAATTATGTCTGTTTGAAAAGTCTGTCTCTCTAGCTAGCAATACTTTAGTCACGTGTTTGCCAAAAATAACAAAATCTCGTAACAGTCGGGGTCGACAATTAGTTCTGACAATTCAGAACGGTTAATTCATTATAGTAATCTGCACTCCAAAAGGAAACTGCAGTAGAAAATCCAACATAAAGTGTGGTAGGAAGGTGTTACCCCATTACATGTGTCTTGGCACTGATTCTCCAAGTCTCTGAGAGACGGAGCAGTCATTTTTCCAGAGGATATTCCTTTATTTGGTGGCGGAGAACGTGTCTAATAACTAGCTTTGAAATCCATCACTGGTGTTCAACGGGGTTGGGATCTGGTGAGTATGAAGGCCATAATGTAAGTCTTTTTAATGTAAGTCGATTGACAAAAAAGGATGGAAAACGATGGCCTCAGAGTTACCAAGCTTCCACAGAAGCTAAACAGTGACCACTAGATTGATCTTATAATTGGCGCCAAAACCTTGGTGCGTGTTCATAATGAACAGTGCATGCATAAGTTATGTGTTGTACTCTTACTGTTTTTCCTGTTTGCTGTTTGGTCTGTCCTTTTGGGGTCTTGGTGTAGGGGCTGTACTTGGGCTTGGCCGGTTTTCCTGCCGCTCTGTCTTTATGGCGCCGGCTGCTGATGTGCTGAAAGTTGAGATATGCACGGTTACTGGGTTTGAATTTCCAACCTTATTATAGGAACACAGTTTTAGTCGATCAGTCATGGTTTTCGTGTCTAACGTTTGGCCTGGAGCTACCGTCTTAGCTAATGTAGCTAAGTAATGAAGTAAGCGAAACTGCATCCAGTTCCTCTATGTTGTGCAGTCAAGCAGAATTGCTGATTGCACCTTGGACAGACATACTGTATTTCAGACCAGAAGGAACTGCAATCAGGAAATTGGATGACAAGTACGTTTAACCATAATACACTTCATTGTGATGCTACACTAGCGCAAGCTACAGTGATGTGCTACAATAACCTAAAATGAACAATAAACAGATTTTTTAAAGTCTGAAAAAGTTTTAAAAGACGAAAAACTTGACCGTACAGGGGAGTTTTCTAAGAGGACATATTGGCCATTAAGGGAAGGACTCTCCAGTTACAGGGCTTTGTAATGAGGTTGGAGCTGAATTGTCTAAGTTATAAACACTTTCACAAATATTAATAAAGTTAGAATACATGGGAAAAGTACATAATTACTCAATAATTACTATATTATCTATATCATATTTGTTTAATTACTTTACAATGTGCTCTTATTGAAAATATTTAACAATCCTTCTGCTTCATATTAACCTACTGTATTGTTGATGTTTCCTGCCCATATAACAGCATGCATTAGATCAAGTGTTTTGTTCTTCACGTATTGTTTCATGCAAGATGGGATTAAACTTTGTAAATACAGTTTATGCTTTTTTAAAAATTTTTTTTAGTCGTGTCCAATTCCTCCCCGTCACTAGGGGGCTCCCACATTAAGGCTACTACTACCACTCAGCCGGGAGGGCCGAAGACTATCACGTGCTTCCTCCGAACCACGTGACGCCAGCCGACCGCATCTTTTCAAACTGCTCGCTCACGTTCACCGTTGGGGGCGGCGTAACACACTCGGAGGACAGCGCTATCCGCTCCTTCTGCTTGCGTGAACTCACTGACGCCTCTGATTGGCTGTAGAGCCGTGATTAATGTATCTCTCACCCTCCCCTCTGAGCGAGCTCGGCCAACCAGCCTGGCCAACCAGCTCTCTAGGCCTCCGGCTGCGAGAGGTTACAGCATCACCCGGGAATCGAACTCGCGATCTCCGGAAGACAGGGCGAGCACTGCACCACTGCGCCACTCGGAGGCCCTAGATTATGCCGTTTTAATAATGAATCAGATCATGTATCTTAATGAAGGCATCGATACTTCCTCTGGGGTACTAATTAGTAGGTGAGGGTTTCTAGCCCCTGCTTTGCCAAGTTGGGCCCTTGAGCGAGGCCGTYAACCCCCCAGCAATCTGGGATATCCCAAGAAAATAATTTTTCTATATAGTAATGTATCTGTAACAAATAAATGCATAGTGAAATCCATATTAATAATCATATATTTTAAACACATTGCCTCTCTAATTTCTCTTTTTCCATCACAGGGATCTTCTGACCTGTTTGAGCTGCGTCTCGGAGTTGACACGGACGTCACATGTTTCACAGTGGAATGTCTTGTTCTGCAGGCCCGTGGATGCAGCGCTAGGCGACAGTAGCTTGTTTTTCACCCCTGGCCTGGGGAAGGACTTGATGGAGCCGTTCCCGTTCCGGGCTTCCAGCATGGTCTTGTGCTTGGTGCCTGGGGAACGAATCCAAAAACAGCACCGCTGTGTTATATGAAACACTACAGGACCATAAAGATGACATTCAAGAATCAGCTCTGACTTTCCGGAACGATTCTTTTGTTGTTGTTTTTTTCATGCATTTTGGGACTTTGGCTATTTTGCTGCAGTGCGGTTGTCTCGGTAGAGCTATCGTGCTCAGATGCTACTGTTAGGTGGTGAAATCTCATTGGTGATTTAATACTATAAAGATGTGCGAAGACAGCTGCTGAGTGTTCATGTTATGGACAAATATTTCTACTAGATGACTCCATTCTGGCGCGGATCGTAGCTGTTCGTCTTTACAGAGTATCCTGCTTATCGCCTCGGCARCAGTCTGGAGAATATTGAGATGGAATATGTTTTCGTGCTTTGCTTTTTACATTACTGTCTTCGTGTCATAACGCACTGAGGAAATCATGTCCCGGCTTTTAACCCAAAATAATCAGATACCCTTCAGACAAAGAAAGAAACCATGGAAGTAAAAAAAAAAAACTCTTTCAATCCTGGATATCTTGCATCAACTGCATCAATCTTAAACCACTTTCTGTTCACGTCCAAGATTTCCTTTCACCCCGCACTCGATTTGCTGTAAATCATCTTCTCTTACAGGATGACCTTTGGGATGGAAAGTAGAGAAACCTCTCTCTCTGTTTCTCTCTTACCACTGTTGTGAGCATCGAGCTGGGACGCCGAGTTGACGGCGACTTTGCAAAGCGAGCAGTAAAGAAGACGCAAGGCTTTCTCCTCCTCCGTCTCCTTCTCGGCTTCGGGGTCCTGGGCCGCTCCAGGAGGGACGTCCGGACTCTGTCCTTCTGTTGAGGTAAACTCGGCCTCGGAGGAGGCCACGCTGGAGCTGCATTTCGCTGGAGATGGAGGAATCGCCGGCTGTAATGCATCAGGGATGGCTTCTGAAAACGGGATAGAGAGAGAGAGAAAGTACAAGGTTACCTTCCTGAACCATTGACGGTTTCGTCTGTGTTACGTAATATAGTGATGTTTTCTAATTGGTACTAGAAGATTTGGGTTGCATGAACTACGGTGTAAAGGAAAACAATCAACAATGTGCTGGTGATCTGCTGTTAATGATGTGTCATCACTACTGCTGTAGCTGAGTAGCTAGAAACTCTTAGACCCATTTGGTAGAAGGCTCTCTGTCAGTGTACATAATCTGCCTTGAACAGTTCCCATAATTGTTTATAACGCTGAAAACACATGGTCGCAGCTTGAACACAGCTGCACACAACTGGCATGCGAACAGCACCACAGCGGAGGTTCCTATCACTTCCCAAGAGAGTGGGCGAAACGCAACTTTTGTTATTTATTTATTTATTTTTTTAAAAACATTTTATTTCACATATCGTCCAACTCACGGAATGTATCCAGAGACGCCCCAGAATCTTTTAGAAAAAGCTCATAAATTATTACACTCTGGTGACCAAGCATGAGGCCTCATCTACAGCACGTTCAGGTTTATACTTCGTCAGTGAATTGATCTTACATCTTTGTAAGAATTTGCCCTCTCAGCATGCTGCACTACAAGTTAAGCCATTCATGTTGTTTTGTTTAGTTTCACATCATATGCTTTAGATGGAAGGCATTCGTTTCTCTTCGAGTCCTGTCTCTGCCCTCCGTCTCCGTCCTTGTCCTGTGCAACGGTCTCTTAGCTGAATGTGTTCACCTGTTCTGTGTGTTCAGGTTGTTCGCATTGTGTTTGCACATTCACGAGAAAAAATACCAACTGCCATCGCCAGCAAATACTGCTTACTGTAAATAATAATAATACTTCAAATATCCAGTATTTAAAAGAACCACTGTTTGCACCGTTTGCTATAGATAGTGCCGTTACTGTTCTGAAACAATTTAACACCTACCTAAACATGGGTACATTTAGGTAATTCCTTTTTTTTTTCATATATCTTTTTTGTGCATTTCTTATATGCTCAGGACATTATCACACTTTTTTGACACTATTTAAAAGTTTGTACAGGATTATATGCTTACAATAGAGTAAAAATTTGTACTCATTTTGTAGTAAAGTCTTTTTTCCACTTCACTGTACAAAAAATGTACCAAACTGTGATTTTCACATACAATTACACCCTTTATAATAATAATAATAATAATACTAATAATAATACTAATAATAATCTTATATTGGGTTTATTGTAATCTTATAATAAGAATATACCTGATAGATTTTAATGTATTTAACTATATGCAAGATATGACCAAGACTTTGTGTGCAGTAATTCTTATACATGCATGTTGTAGCTACAGTATTTATGCTAAAGTTGTAGCTTTAAACTTGTGTATTCCATGTACCGTGTATTCTCCTGTGTACAGGGTGGCAGGGACCTGGAACCTATCCCAGGAGACTTAGGGCAAAAGTCAGGGGTACATCCTGGACAGGGTGCCAATCCAATTTGGGACGTGCATGTCTTCGGACTGCGGGAGTAAACCGGAGTACCAGGAGAAAATCCAAGATATTTTTTTTAATAAAATATTCAAAATATTTTTCGCTTTCTGAGATGATGGCTTTTCGCAAGGCATGACTATGATTCTCTTGATAAAGCAGACGCTTGTTGAGTTTTCGCACTTGCCTGTGCTTACATATTATAACTATTCCCCGTTTGCACCTCCCAGATATAGTTGATTAGCTATAAGAAATTACGTCTCCATTATTTACTCAATTTGTAAAATTGGCAGAAACACTGTAAGCTATGCAAACAGTAACATACTTTATAAATAAAGTATTCTGCCACATTACAGTATTATGTATTATGTAACTCTGTATCATTGTAGATAATTACATAAAGATTGATCTTTTGGTGTAATTATTTTTGGGTCAGATAAAGGTGAGGCCAGACTCTTTTATTCTTACAAGGGTTTTTCACAAATCAATTCCCTTTTGAAATCTTTAGGCTAAACGCTGAACTCAGTAAATTAACCAAATGCTAATACGGCTGATATTAACTGAAGGAAAACCTCTGACACAGCTACTGTTTTTCTTTTTTGCATAATGCGTCTGAGATTACTGCCTCAGGCTACGGCAAATTACAAATGCTTTTAACTCATGCTGGGACACACACTAGTCTGACCTCTCCAACAACGCTGGAACTGTTCTAATTTACGAAACAAATTTCGTATTATAGAGTCTATAGAGTTGTTAAATACGAAACCTTGAATGGCCTTGTTCCTGTACCAGGGTTATGGGAGGAAATATATGAATAAATGAAGAGTTTGACAGCAAAATGAGATGTCTGCATTTTGGCAGTTTTGAGCTTTATTTATTTATTTATTTTTTAAAAAGCAAGAAGTATTACAAGTATATTTTGTGCATGAGTTCACAAGGATGCCACAAGGGTGTTAGAAATGYCCAGGCACTAAAGTTTTATGTCAAATTAGTTTTGCTTATTTCAGTGTGAGTTTTGCGTGATTTTGCAAAGCGCTCTAACTCCACCTGCCACAGTTTTGTCCCGATGGAGAAATCAGCCTGCAGTTGTGCTCGTGGCCATGTGCAGTTTATCGTCAATAATAGTGTTGGGTGAGTTTTTAATAACACAAAAATAGAGCAAACACATGCTTTGATCCTGATATTATAGTGAGTCTCTGGCGGCGACGCGGAACGAGGGAACTAGTGTTGAGTTTTGTCTGACACACACACTTTTCGATTATAAAGTTTGTTGAAGATCATGAGAAACAATGCAAAAACTTTAGTTCACAGCATCATCGGCCTCTTTTTTTTCTCTCCTCGGCTTTTGAGAATGGCATCTTACTATAGTCACAGATATGCGCCGTATAAGGTCTGATCAGACATCAACCAACCGGCAGACGGCCTTATACAGCGCGACTTACCTTGCGATTTTCACCTCATTATTCATCTGAGCAGTTGAGGGTTGAGGGCCTTGCTCACGGGCCCAACAGAACCTTCCAAAATGTAGACCCGATATACTGTATGTCTATGGTCTATGGTCTATGGTCCCATAAGGTTATAATAACCCACAAGAATTTTCACTATTGTGTGTACTGTCAGGGGTCAGGGGTAGCTCAGTGGTTAAAGCATTGGACTA
>QMIH01001968.1:85221-95712 GCA_003987875.1 Clarias batrachus
TATTAGACATTTCCATCCATCCATGGACCAATATAGTCCAACTAGGTACTGTGGAGGCCAATGGTAATCATGGTATTTACACCTCCGGTCAACATTCACATGCGCACACATTTGGGAACGCCAATTAGCCTAACCTGTACATCTTTGGACTGTGGAATGAAACCAGAGAACCCGGAGGAAACCCACCAAGCAGGGGGGGGGAACATGCAAACTCCATGCAAACCCAAGGCAGGAATTCGAACCCAGGACCTGGAGGTGCAAGGCGACAGTGCTGACCACTATGCCACCCTGCCATCATTATATATAGATACTAGATATTAGATATGAGATGTTTATAGTATTAGACATTTTAAATAAAAAAAATATTTTTTTCTTTTTGTATTTCCCTAAATTTCCTTTTTTTAAAAATCTTTTGTGTTGTTACAAATTCATACAGTGTGATGTTTCTAATTTAAAAGATAAAATAAATAAATAAATGAAAACATTTTGCCATCAAGAAGTGTGTTTTTATAGCAATTTTTTATTTTTATGATTGTTTTTTTTTTTCTTTAATTAGTTTACTAAATAAGATGGTAGTGGTTAGAACTTTGCACCTCCAGGGTGGGGGTTTGATTTCCACCTTGGGGTCTGTGTGCATAGAGTATGCATGTTCTTCCTGTGCCTGGTGGGTTTCCTCCAGGATCTCCGGTTTAGAGATAAGCCTACCTAGTGTTCCCCAAACTGTCTGCAGTGTGTGAATGTCAATCGTGCGTCGAACTGGCAACCCGAACCTCTAAATAACTGCCATGAAAACGACAGATATATCTCTAGGATGGGGACCATCTCTCTCGCACTGTGTGTCTGACCTAAGTTCTGTCTCCATGGCTAACATACTTAACATCTTAATCGTTACAAATGAACTATAAAACATTAGTAACCAGTGATGTTTGTCTAACAATATTTTCCTTACGCCTATGCTTAAAAGTACTCCAAAGAACATAAACACTGCACTTAGGGTGTACGTTTACGCAGTTAGACATGTATACACAAAATATTGGAAAACACAAGGATTTGTATTTTCAGGAGGCGGTGCTTGCATCATTATAAAGGAACACTGTCCTGCTGTTTGGTTTGGTTTTGGCGAAGACAGAAGGATTTCAGACGCTGCAGAAAATGAGCCAAGGAACTGTTAAAATGTTTCAGAGCTGATTCACCCAATCACAGTCTGTGCTCATGCATTAAGTTTGACATTTTCATGAGAACTCTTTGTACAGAATCTGCTATAAATGAAACGATTTTAAATATTTAATCAAAGCCTTTGATTTATGCTTGTTTTGCTTTTTTTCGTCTCGCCTAAATTTTTTACTGCGCTACTTCTCTAAACACGCTGCATGTTTCACGCTGGTAATGACCAACGGTTTCTCTTCCAGAGAACATAACGTAAACTCGAGGAGGTTTTTCAAAACCATTAAAAGAGAAAAGCGCTTCAGTACAAGCTGGTGGAGAACTCAGGCCACATGTAGAGTGCCTCCACAGCAACCCTCTAGTAGTGATATGTAATAGAAACTTGAAGGAACTCTAACTGTGCTGCTGTGATGAGGGAACGTGTCTAAGAAGGGTTGCAAAGGTCATCGGTCTTCCTCGTCGGAATGTAATCCTATCCATGTGCACTTCCTTTTATTTAGATAGACAAAATGGCAATTCCATTAAGAGCAATTCCGGTTTCTGCACAGGTTCATGTGTTTGATGACCAGTCTGCAGACAGGTCAGAAAGGTCTTTCGGAGTTCTGTTTAACCATCGTTTCACAAGCCAATCCTGTACCGGTGACCTCTGACCCTTTGTCAAGAGAGGATCCCCAGCCGGAGGCCTAGAGAGAGCTGAATGGCCGAGCTCTCTCAGAGAGAAGGAACGAGAGGTACTTGGTGCTCTCACATTAAAATCATGGTTCTACAGCCAATCAGGGACGTCTGTGAGCTCACGCAATCGGAAGGAGCAGATAGCGCGCTCCTCCGAGTGTGTTACGCCGCCCCCAACACTGAGTGAGTTAGATTCGGTTGTCTGGCGTCACGTGGGTCGGAGAAAAAACTTGATTTTGTGTTCGTCCTTCACGACACACAATTTTGTCTTCGGCCTTCACGACCAAATGGTAGTAGTAGCCTTAAGATGGGAACCCCCTAGTGACGGGGAGGAATTGGATACAACTGAATTAGGGAGAAAATCTGGGGAAAATCTTTAGCAGCCCCTTTCAGTCATCGTGTTAACAATAACGGAAAGGAACTCCTAATACTCCCCCCCACCAAATTTTACACTTCAGTCAAACAAGTACCATTTCCTGGCAACTGCCAAACCCAGACTCGTCCATCAGATTGCAAGACAGAGAAGCGTGATTCGTCACTCTAGAGGACATGTCTCCACTGCTCTAGAGTCCAGTGGAGGCGTGCCTCACACCACTGCATCCGATGCTTTGCATTGTACTTGGTGCTCTAAGGCTTGGATGCAGCTGCTCGGCCGTGGCAACCCTTTCCTCCAAGCTCTCTATGCCAGGGGTGTCAAACTCCGTTCCTGAAGGGCCGCAGACCAGAAGGGTTTTGTTCCAACCCTCGAGGACCTGCAGAGTTTAGCTTCAACCATAATTAAAAACACCTGAACCACCTAATCAAATCATTAAGGCTTATTTGAAAACTACATGGCATATATGTTGGAGCAGGGTTGGAACAAAACCCTGTGGGTCTGCGACCCTTCAGGAACGGAGTTTGACACCCCTGCTCTATGCACTGTTCTTGAGCTAATCTGAAGGCCACATGAAGGTTGGAGGTCTGTAGCTACTGACTCTGCAGAAAGTTGGTGACCTCTGTGCACTATGCGTCTCAGCATCCGCTGACTGGACTTAATGCACAGGTGGCATCCTATCATGGTACCACGATGGAATTCACTGAGCTCCTGAGAGCGACCCATTATTTCGCAAACGTTTGTAGAAGCAATCTGCATGTCTAGGTGCTTGATTTTATACACCTGTAACCATGGAAGTGATTGGAACACCTGAATTCAATTATGTGGATGGGTGAGTGAATACTTTTGGCAATATATATGTATATATATATATATCTGTAGTATGCATCAGAAAACTGTAGGAAACAGTTTCGGCAATCACCCGCCCCTCCACTGGTCATGTCTTGCCGTCAACCACATAAGCCACATAAACTTTGCTGCCTCCATTAGAATCTTGTGCAGAGAATGTCCATTAAGTTTCCTGTAAATGTATATAGTCACACAGAGTTAACAGCTGATAGAGTAAACATAGCTCCGCCCCCGAAGGACTGCGAAGGCCAAATTATTCAGGAACACCAACATGATTTCGATTACTGAGGCTCGGAGTAATTCATCAACTTTGTGGAGATGCGCCAAAAATTCTAGGTCACGTTCAGAGAAGCAAGGTTGTTATTATTACTATTATTCGCTCAAAATTGAAAAGGGTGGAGCTGAATGACCTTACACCCAACGCCCAATGACCTATGTCTCGGTCTGTGTGCTTCATTTTAGAGAAGAAAAAGAAAAAGAGAAGGCCAACCCGAAACAATAAACCGTCGGCGCTTTGTTCACGCACCCCGAAATCCCCTAAATGTAAATGTTAGCCCTGCACCGGTGACCTCTGACCCTGTCTGCTCTCTGCTTTTCATTCCTGTCCCTGGCCGAGTGCCAATCTGACTTCAGCTAATTCGCCTTTCTGCCGCCACCGCTATTCATCTCTGTCACCTCTGCGCATTAATATTCATCAGCGACTGGCATTCTGACAAACAAATGTGTGCGCTGCTGAGGCTGGAGAGGAGAGAAGTGGGGGATCATCTGGCTTGAGGCACGCCTGCTTTTCCCTGCCAGCTGTGTGCCATCCTGTACAGCGTGCGCTTTCGAGCTGTGTGCCCTCTTTTGTTTAGAGCTCTTATTAACAGGAGCGCCAGCGACGGCTGCAGGTGATAAATGGAGAGACGCTTTCGCTTCGCATGCTGGGAGAACGGTGTTCGGCATATCAAATATATTATAGAGAAGCGAAGGGAAGAGAAGAGAAGAGAAGAGAAGAGAAGAGAAGAGAAGAGAAGAGAAGAGAAGAGAAGAGCAAGGCAGGACAAGATAAGACAAGAGGATGATAGAAGAAACAAAAAGAGGAGAGAAGAGAGGAGAAAATAAGTGATGGGAACAGAGGACAAGAAATGAGAAATGAGATGAGGAGAAATGAGAACAGATAAAAACAGAGGACAAGAGATGAGAAAAGAAGTCAAATGATGAGAATAGGGAAGAACCAAGAACAGAGAACAAGAGAAGAAAAAAAGAAGAGAAAAGGATAAAAGATTATAGGAGAAAAGAGGTGTTGCGAAGAGAATAGAACGAAAGGAGGGATGAGAAGATAAGAAAATAAGAGATGAGAAGAGATGGAAAGAGAAAAGATGAGAAGAGAAGGAAAGAGAAAAGATGAGAAGAGAAGAGAGAACAAGAGAGGAGAAGACATAAGATGAAATTAAAATGAAAGAAATGGAGTAAGTGACAGCATAGGATATGTGGTAGAAGAAGAAGAGGCTGCTTTGCTCATGATGATGATGATGATGATGATGATAATGAAGTAGTTGTTGTCTACAGATGGAGAGGAACTTGAGGAACCTCAGATGAAGAACAAATAGAAGAAGAAGAAAAAAAAGACCAAAGATAAAAGAAGAAGAAGAAGAAGAAGAAGAACCTGTCCTATTGCCCGGTCATGGAGAGGAACCTGGGGAACTTCAGATGATTCTAACTGATACTCCACTCCTTCACACTTCACACCACTGCTGTCTCTTGGATTCCTTCAGATCCAAACTGCATCAGATTAAACTTCCAGTTTGGACTCGAGTTCTGACGAGCAGGATGTTGTTAGCGCAAAGTAATTTACGACCTCGAGTAGATTTCCTCCAGAAACTGCAGCCTAACACCTCTCCCATAAAAAGCGACATCAAACTGTTGCAGGTGTTTGAGCAGAAATAGACGTTGTCAGAGAACGAGATGGAGCTCTTAAGCCTGAGCGGGCAGATCAAAAAAACACGACGCGCAGTAAATTACGGCTCCAGAACCAGTTCCAGACACATGCTGTGTGTTGCAAAGTTCCCGAAAAGTGCTTACGCACACAGTTTCAGTCCAGGGAGCTTAGCGTGATCCAGCTGGGGCACAACGCCAACCTGAGATTCATGAATAAACCCCGATGTAAAATGTAAAGAGGCCGTCTGGGTAGATTTAAAAAAACAGGAATTCGGCATAATTGCATGAAGGAGCTGGTCGACCCAGTGTGTGAACAGCGTGTTTATATAGAGAGTGATTTTTTACTAAATATAGACAATGGTTTTACTTAAAATCCTGTTTCTCCTGTAAGTGCAAACGGAATCGTAAGCCGTTTCAAAAAGCACAAAGGATTATATGGGATTTATCACAAGGAACGCCAACTCCGCCCCACACTTTACCACCATATTACATTACATTACATAAGAACTGGCTTGTGAAGTGTATCAGGGTTGATTCTGAAGGAGTACATGATGGTGGGAACAAAGGAGTACATGATGCTGGGAACAACGACCTAATGCCCTCATTAACGTTGCCATGGAGACCAGATGGGTGTAATTATGATCAGGTGATGTCACTATTAAAATATGTGGTCCTGCACCAGATACAATGTCCTGGAAATGAATCATCTGTCTAAACAAATCTGGTTCCTTTCCCAAATTTTGGACAAGACTCAATCAGGGTTTGGTTATTAAAAAAATGTATAATTAAAAGAATATGGCATAATAAGATGCATAGAGGAGGAGGCAGTGTGTGAAAATCAGTAACGGCACGAAGGGTGTCAGTCAGACATGGAATTAAAAGGATTAGTGTAATGCTGAACATGACACGAGCAGATAGGAGATGAAGCAAGAAATATTGCAAACTGATAAAGCATTTACTTTATGCATAAGGCTGGTAAAAGGCGCAATTCTGTCCAAATTGTTTAGGTTATTTCAGTGTGATTTTGCAAAAAGCTATAAATTCTGTCTTTTTTCTTCTTTGCAAAACGCTACAAATCCATCTCTGACTGTTTTGCCGCACGAATGAATCAGCCTGCAGTTGTGGTCATAATTATTTAAGTATGCAGTTTAGTATTGCTAATATGATCATCTATTACTTCAGTCCAGTCGCTGCACCTGAGCAGTTTCAGAGGAATGTATTTTGTTTGTTAAGCCGCTATGAATTATTCAAGCATAAAATATCTAACTTAAGGCATGAACCAGTGAGACACAGGTGCAGATGATCAGGCCGGTGATTAGTGTACTGGTGATGCTGAATGCTGAGTGGTTGGAACAGACGAGAGGGGAAATGAGGTCGCTGCTGAGTTCGTTACATAAACAACCAATTTTTTTAATTGTATCTTTAGGCACTATGCAGCCCATCATAAAAAAAATATTCCTAATGTATTTCTTTAATATAATTAAAATAAAAAAGTTACATTTAATTTAATATGACAAAACGAGGAGGCTCAGGAGTGACCCTACTCATAATGGGTTTGCTTGCTAGCATTCTGGTGGATGATTCATATAGCTTCAGGATACAAAGTCAAGAAAAATCAGTGACACAACATACAAACATGCTAATTTCATTGCCAAGTTGTTTCTTTTAAGGACAAAGAAAGCCGGTCTACAATAATACAAGCAATGCTTCGTTATGTAGCAAAATGTCCCCGATGCTGAACTGAAGAGCGCTTCATCTGCTTCCAGCACCTAGACAAAAGAGTGAGATGGAAAAGTCCTTGCAGCTGGATGGATTTCATACACATGTTCTTTTCTGCTACTTATCCATGAATATTTCATTCAACCCTTTTTGTGGCGTATTTGGTTTACTTTTGTTTTATGACCTCTAAATTATGTCATTTGTCAGCTTGTATTCCAATAAACAATAAAAAAAATAAATAAAAAAAACCTTCCTGAGCGTGTGGCTCCTCCTATACGAGTGTAAATCTGACCCAGCCCACTGTATAACATTCCCTTTTCATTTCTGATCCATTAAAATTTGACACTTTATACCTCTTTTTTAATTTTAACACTTCGGACCAATCCCTACCTCTGTCATTTACATATTGTCTCTTAAACACCATCATTTTGTCTTTATTTCATTTATTACTAAGCGGGAGGTCTAATTTGCTTGGCGGCCTTGGATATTGACAAACAAAGTAATAAACGCTAATAAGGAATTAAAACCGACCGCAGAACATTACACAAGGAAATGATCGTGAATAATGGAATCCATTAAAATTAAATAACGCATATGCAGACTTTAATGAACTGTCGTAAATAAAGGATATAAAAGCTATAGCCGGTCGTGAAATCCCTAAACCAAACCGTATAATACAATATGAAATGATAAAATATACATAATATGGTGATAAATTAAAATAACATTCTCGGTTTAAAAAGAAATAAAATCTACAACGGACCGCCGATGACCCAACGTTTGGATCATAATCATCAAGTGCTTAATCATTTCATCTCTCAACTGTAGGTCACTTTAAATTAAAGCTACAGTTAATGCTGTGGATTCATCAGACCAGGCCATCTTCTTTTATTGCTGCAAGGTCAAGTTCCGACGCTCGGTTGCTCCATAATGGACACTAGGGGCTTTCTGCTGGGGGACTGGGACCGGGGTCAGCATGAGCACACTGACCGGTCTGCAGCGACGAAGACCCATAAACAGCAAGCTGTGTGTGTGTGTGTTCTGACCCCTTTCCATCAGAGCCAGCATTCAGGTTTTCATCTGTCTTACAGTAGCTCTTCTGTGGGATCGGACCAGATGGGCTAGCCTTTACTGAAGCCTTGGCTGTTCGTGACCCTGGAACCGATTTATCAATTGTTCATCTTTGGGCCAGCTCAGTGGTTGGCATTGTCGCCTTGCACCTGTTACCTTGCACCTCCAGGTCCTTGGTTCAATTCCTGCTGTGGGGGTCTGTGTGCATGAAGTTTGCATATTCCATCCGGGATTGCTGGATTTCCTCTGGGATGTCGGTTTTCCCTCCCACAGTACAAAGACATGCAGATTAGGCTAATTACTGTAGCATGCCCAAACTGCCCTTAGTGTGTGAATGCTTGTGTAAATGTTGAACGGAAGTCGTACCATGGTCATAAAATATGAAGACATTTGTAATCACCATTGGACCAGTTGGACTACAGAGGTTCCTGGATAGATGGATGGGCCACTTAAAGTAGGTATGAACAGGGTATACCAGGAACATGCCTCATAGAGCCGAGTCAAAATGTCAAAATCACTTAGATCCTTACGCTTGCCCATTTCTTTCCTGGTTGCACCACATCAACTTTGGGAACTGACTGCTTACTTGCAGCCTAATGCTTGACAGGTGCCAATGTGGCAAGATATTAAGTTAAGCCTTTATTTGTCATATATACATTACTGCACAGTTTGTGTACAGGGTCAGGGTGCAGGGAAAGCCATGAAATGGCTGGTACAAACAGGGTTAAGAGCCTCGATTGAGGGTCCAACAGTGGCAGCTTGGTGGAGCCGAGACATGAACAGCCAAGCTTCTGATCATCACCTGCAAATAATCAATATTTTTCCTTTTACCTTTCAGTGGTTTTAATATTACGTCTTTTAATATTAAAATGTCTCTTGACAAAACCAAGACCAAAAAATGAAGCTGGTTGGAAAAAAAAAAATCAGTTCTCCATCCTTTCCATAAGGGAAAAACTGTTACAAAGTGCTGGAACTGGAGCGTCATTCCAAAAATGCTAAACATCTCCTCAAAGCCAACTTCACTGTCTCAGTGACACCTTGTTGGCGCTCACCATGGAAGTCCCTGTGTAAGATATTACTGTAGAAATGACAGAGTATCAGAACGAAACCTTGCTGGAAAACTAATCAACACCTTCTAGTCAATCAGACGCAAACGTTCAACAGATGTGCAGATGTGTTAAAGTTACTAAGTTTTAATGAATTCTCCATGTTGTTTAAGTGTTGAAGTTGAATCAGTGTAGTTTCACTACATAATTGTGTACAGAAGAATCGCCTATTCGCAAAACCGTGTGCAATATTGCTTATTTGTGTAAGTTCTAACCCAAAGGGAAGCTGATGGTTAAGGCTGTTCTTGCTTGCAAACATATTAAACTCCTACCTTTTATCTCTGTGGTGCTCAGGGGAGCAGAAGGTGAGAGGTTCTTTCCCGGCTCCTTCCTGTTTTCCCTCATTACCGCAGAGCTTTTCTGCTTGCACTTGGGTACTTCTAGAGATTTAAGCCTCTTGGCATGCTTGGTGCCTTTGTAGTGGGACAGCGCTTGGCTCTGAGGAAGAAACAGAACCGAGATGTAGACAGAAATGGAAAGACAAAAAGTTAGCTATATAAAGTGGTGGTAAAAAAAACATCTCAGAACCGCAAACCAACTGTAAGTCATGGATGGAAATCTGGACTCCGGCAGATCCTGATCCCATCAAAAGAAGCAAACAACATCTATTTGCCTAAAGGAACTGAGGAACCAAGAACGACAGGAAACACTCTCCAAGCTAGGATGTCATTTCAAGCCAGTCCAAATCTGCCTTCAAAGGTTTTACTAGGCTCTCTCAAACTCGTAAATCTCTCTCGGAATTGTCTCGATGATTTTCAGGTTACAGAAAGGGACGCATTTGAGTGAATGCTGAAGAAAAAAAAAAAAAAAAAAAGAGTATGAGGCAGCTGTGCTGGAGGGGATTGTGTTCACAACGTCATACTTTCAAAGAGTGCAATATAACAAGTCAGCAAAAGGGATATGCACATGGGTTACATTCTAAACGCTTTGTACCAGTAGTTACAGCAAAAAACATGGACAATTCACATCAAGTAAATATTATCATAAAACCTGATAATAATATAAAAAATATATATATAATCACCAAATGAAAAAAGTGCACCATGTTTCCAGAATACAGTAAACTATAATGACATTATATACACACCTCGGCCAATAAAAAAGTTGATGGTGTTTCAAAAGGGTCAGATTATTGGACTGTATCAAGCAAAGAAAACAACTAAGGACAATCAAAATAGATGAAGTAAATGGATTAAGAACTGTCCAGCACGGTTGGTGCTGAACCATGAACTTCATGGAGGAAATGCAGTCAGAAGAAAAAAAAAAAAAATTCAAATAGAGATCTCTTGAATGCTTGGTGAAGTTGCTTAGTAAAAAATGGACAGAAGAAATCAGAGCTATGTTTGACAGTGAACGTAAGAGGATTTCCATATGCACACACTGTGATGAGAATTCACAGGAATGGGATTAAACAGCCACCATATGTGCCCATAGGAAAACCACTTATTAGTGACACTAAACAGAAAAAAAGTCTTCAGGTTGCTAGTGTCAGAAGCCTGAGTGACTGAACTGGAGTGAACCCAATAGCAGACAATCGATGATTAAGTCGTGTAGAAATTTTATTGAATACACTGTAGCTTGGTTGAACAGGTGCAGCAGGAGCAGAGGAGAGAAGCA
>QMIH01001969.1:28084-43325 GCA_003987875.1 Clarias batrachus
AACAGAATGAGAACATGGATCCATCATGCCTTGTTACCACTGTGCAGGCTGCTGGTGGTGGTGTAATGGTGTGGGGGATCTTTTCTTGGCACACTTTGGTGTTCCTAATAATCCTTTAGGTAAGTGTATGTGCGCTATATAATAGATGTAATTCTGATAAATTGTATTATATTTAAAAACAAATGAATACAATTTTTCTTTGCCTATCTTTTCAAAGAAACAGATATATTTCAATTAAAATGTTTTTATTTAGGCTTTTTTCTTTTTTTCTCTAAGCTATATGCCAAGGGTACATAGCTAATCCAACTCAGTTGGAGGATAGCAGCAAAAAAACAAATAATGCAATGCACAACACAAGTATTAACTTTATGAACTTTTAAGGATAGAATATTGCGTCTATCCTTCTTCATGGAAACATAAATAATAGTATATGTGCTCTGTTGAGCAACAGAGTGAATCAAAATGAAATTAGGACAGAAATCACATTATTATTGCACCATACTAAGAATCTTGATTCCACATTCATGGCATGATGAAAATGGAAAAATCTGAAATTTTAAAGGCTTGAATTTCAATTTGAAGCCTCAAATTCCATGTAGCAGAATTAACAAACATCTTTGACAACCAGAAACACTTTTAGATTTTTTCAACCATAGTATTCAACATTTTGGATTTTCAGGTCTGGAATCTAACTAGGGTTTCTCTGTCCAGTAAAACACTATAATTGTCACTCTTTTTATAATTTCACTTTTTTTTTTCACATCACGGCATCCCACACCCACTAGACTTACACAGCGTCTGCTATTACAAGCAGAATACAACTCAACAATACAAGCAGAGTACTGTACCTGGGTTTTTATTTTTTGTGAGCAGAACAAGAAGACTCTTAACATTCTGTTGCATCAGCAATGCAAGCTATTCCAGAAACTCAAATTGATCATGGCACAAAGTGAACTGAAAAATCAATGATCAATGTTTGGTTCTTCCACTATTACAATTCACTCTTCCTTGCTCATCCATCTGCTGTCACTGTTCAAGCACTTTACTCTATTCTTAGATCTTAGACCCATAATTAATAGAACATTTCGAACACTTTTATTAGGATTTTCTATACTGTTTATTCCATTTAGGTCGCGGGGGGGGGCGGGGGGGGGGTGAAAGCGGAAGACACCGATAATGAGGGGGCAGGGGAAAGAGTCGTTATTCACAAACCAGAAACTGGTTAGACCAGCTGCCACATACTTTCTCACAAAGACAACCGGCCTAAAGAAAAGGACGCAGCCTAAAGAAAAGGACGCAGCCCATACCAGTATAAGGTACAATAAAGCACTGGAATCAACAAGCTATGTAATGAAACAAACTGAGAAACAATGATCCAGCCAATGTCATGGCTCAGTAAAATTCCATGAAGTGAGGMCAGTCGGCAGACCACATGAGGCATTTACTAGTTGCTTGCAAGACCACTTACATTAAAATTTTCAAGTAATTTGCAACAACAAAAAAAGCCCAACACAAAAACAAACAAGAATACATATTAGTTTCCATCACCTACCACTACTGTATATAAATGCTCTGAAGAGTAAATAACAAGATATCATCATCAGAAAAACACCAGCCAAACACAACACTCCCAGTCCACCAGTATTTATACTATAAATAGGTAACCAATGCCCTTTACTGAATGTTCTCTTCATTTATACGTTAACGTTTCTCAGTACACTTTCTTTTAAAGTTACATACATAATAGTCATTTTCCAAATCACAATTTGTAGAAGCGATTCTGTAGAGCTAAAGGATTTGATTTTGCGCGAGCATGTTCCATTTATTTTTCTTGCATTCCAGACACAGAGTCAAACAGACCAGCACTTCCATAACAACTGTGGTCACAGGATCATGAGTTTCTCTGTAATTCTATCACACACAGATAACATGCCAGGAACACACACCATATTCACTGGCTGAAGGTGAATGTTCTAGTCTAGACGTTCAATCCATAATTTACCTGGAAATATCACTCATGTTTAGAAGTATTTCATGTTTTCATGCTATACCAAAACATACAATTTGATCTTTATTACAGAAATGATCATATAATACAAATTCATCATAGCTTGTGTGAGCTAAACTACTGTATATTATTTTACACGCGCATTATCAATATCAGCATGCAAATGATGGATCATTTTCTAACAATGTACTCCTTTTACCAGAGTTAATGATTGAACCCACATTGTTCAAAAGTTGAAAACATAAGTCATAAATTACCACAAACCATTGATTGGAACACGATATTCTACACGCATGTGCAGGCATGACAAATGATGCAAGAGAGTAATGAGCCAGCATTAGAAAAGTCAGTTGGTGAAGGTAAAGCTTTATGGGTCACATATCCATTACTGCACAGTGAAATTATTTTCTGTGTGCAGGGTCAGCCAGAACAGCAGACAGGGTTAAGAGCCTTGCTCAAGGGCCTAATAGTGGCAGCCTCATGGAGCTGCGGTTTGAACCACTAACTTTCTGATTATTAACCCAGAGCCACAACCCACTGAGCTACCGCTGCCCATCGAGTGGTAAACTGAAAAACACTGATCATCTACAGTGGCACCTGTCAAGGCCTGAGGCATATTAGACAGCAAGCAGTTCTCAAAGTTGATGTGATGGAAGCAGGAAAAAAAACTAAATGGTGAACATCTACAAAAAGGCAGGTACAGTATTATGGGGTGTTCGTGTTATGCAGTGGATAGTGCCTAAACAAATTATCTCAAAAAACCACTGAACCAGTGACAGAGTCATGATCGCCCCAGGCTCACTCGTACACATGGGGAGTGAAGCCTAACTTTCTTTGATCCAATTCCACAGAAGAGCAACTGGAACTCTTTCAGCAACACAATGACATTATTAATGTGGAAATATTACATGAGAATTAACAAAATCTGAGACATGCAGCAACAAATCTCTAGGATCTTATCTGGATATATCAAAAACATGTGACTAGTAAACAGCAAACAGCATATGTGATATATATGCGGTCCATATTTCAAGCAGTCATTGGCCTTTCAAGGATTTGGATTTCCCTCCACTGACTGGGCAAAAATGTAATAAAAATATCCTAATATTTTGTGAATGACATTTATCTTGGACTACAGCGTGCTTTCACTGTAGCAATGCTATACAACATCACAACATGTCAAAATGTTCTGTCAAAAGGTCTAAATTCGGTTGATCTATTGTATTGATGACGGACGAGTCTAACCAGTACAGGGAAGTCTCCTCCAGCACATCCAGGGGTTAAGGTCGGGACATTGTGGTGGTCAATTCATGTGTGAAAATGATTCCTCATTCATCCCAGAACCACTCTCTCAATTAAAGCCTGATGAATCTTGCCATTGACATCCTGAATAACCATTATCTTAGATCAACTTGTTAGTGTGGACAGTTAGAAAGGCTTCACTTTTTTAGTCTTACATTTTTACATGCTTTACATGTTTCTACTTTATATTTTATTTTATCGTAACAAATGTTTCTGAAATTCTATTAGCATTTATGCCTCCTTACATCCTTTTATCTTTTCAAGGTCACAAACATGCGTGTAAGCATTTTACTGCGTATCATACTGTGTATGGTTCTGTACGTGACAAATACAAAATTTGAATTTGAGTTTGATAGGGAGCATAAAGATTAGACTTTGGCGCAATGGAAAAAAAAAAAAAGTCATGTGGTCTGATGAATTACACATCGAGTCTATTCCAGGGTAAGAAGGAACGTACATGAAGTGATGCACTCATCATACATAGTGCCCACGCAGTGTTATGATGAGGATGCTTCAGTTGCGCAGGTCTAGGCTCAGCAATATAAAATAAGGTCATCTGACCTGAATGAGCAGGTTATMAGATTAATGGAGTTTTTCCTTCCCTGATGTCACAGTCATATTCCAGGACTCAAACAAAGAATGGTTTTGGAAGCATGAAGACTCATTTTCACACTTTAATTTGGCCACCACATCAAGCGTCGTAATCAAAGCTGGTCAAATTAAATATTGGTGCCTAGGCAGTATATTAGAATAAACWTTATTTTCAGGTGTTGCAATATGTTCCAAATAATTGAAACCATGAAAAACTACACTTTAAGATCTRAGGGGAAATACACAAAGGGGGAAATATCAAACACAAAGTTCAAAGCAAGATCATAAACTGTGCTGTTGAGGACTGTAGTTATCCTTTAACTATGCGCTCAAACATACAAACACACACGGCAAAAACCCGTGGTCATGGCTGGCATTCATGTAATCCAGACCAGTTATTCTGGACACATCAAAAAYATGTTCATACATGTATGGAAGATCAAACTCTTATATGATGGGGGAAACTCTTAGATGAGAAGATCTTATCAGGCATCAAACACTGCTTTTGTGGGAGGTATTTTAATAACGGCAATCATGCACTCACTGATAAGATGGTTAGCTTGGTAAAATGGCAGGTGCCTATGTTATGTGTTAAATCTATTCTGGGCCGTGCGCTAAACAGGCCAGGCTGGTTTTGGCYATAAGTGCTTGAAATAAGAAGCRCTCTAGCTTGTCTAGAGCGCAAAAGGTGCTGGAACCGGCTGATGACAAATTTCAGTTTGCTCCTTATAATTCTAACCAAATTTGACTTAAACTGGTTTAAACACTTTCAGAAAAATAAAAGAATGACTAAAACAGGGAAATATTTATACAAAGTTAATGTTAGTTGCCTCCTAAAATCCATCAGCAAACACGATACTTGTGATTTTCTCTTGGACATGACTATGAAATAAGAAAATTATTAATTTACCAAAATATGTTACATAACACAGCTCAACATCAGGCCCCGAGTCAGTATAACTCACAGATCATGTGACAATGACTCACGAGTCTATGAACAAAAGCRCCTTTGTGTCTGTTAGCTGTTTCAGACTCTTTACTGTAGGTTGCAGTATATACTGTATTTAGGAATGTATTATAAAACAAAATGGTCTATAATATACATAACATTTATTAAAGATACTTTACATAAATATATACAAAAATAAAMATGTCAGTAGCTTAAAGTTGGAAGTAGATTTAGAAATGCTATACTGTCTAAACAAAAATCAGTTCCATCATTCATACATCCTTATAATATACACCCTTCTTGTATRTTATTCTGCATATGGTTGTAACTGTTTTGATGCCAAACCTAATGCAAAAACTTTAAAAAAATTTTGTTGTTAGAAAACAGTTACTGTTTGGGAACCTGTGACAATATTACCATACAGACAATAAAATGATATAAATCTGAGGTTGGTCACATAGCTGGTAGCAGTGGGCATGTACTAAAAACGAAACCACAATGGTGTAAAAGAACACAGCAAATCAAATGACTTATTTAGTCTATCAGAAGCAGAAGGCATTCAAGATTTACACTTTAATGAAACAAAAATCTTAAACTTGACTAACCRCACCAGATATGTTTGTGTCAAGTTTTAGTGACCAAGTAATATTTTGAGCATATAAATGACAAACTCATGCACACACATGCRTGCACACACAGACAAACAAACACTTTTATACAAACTCAGTCAAAATCATGGCATGTTTCCCACAAACGTGAATCCACCTTTGTGGAGTTTTGCTACCTGAGAAAATCTGAACATTAGTCTAATGTATCTTTATTAAAATAATTCACAGTCTTCATTTGTAATTATCTTTTTAAATGGACATACACCTTTTAAATTGTACTGCTATCTGTTTGGCCCGTGCTAGATGTATAGATGCTGCCCTTCTTAGAATACTTAAGAGAGCTGAAGGAGACTCTCATCCTCTCCACAGTCCGACTGCTTCGACACAGGAACGTGTTCTTTACATGTGACCTGAAGTCCTCTGACACAAAATAATACACAAATGGATCCAGGCAGCTGTTGAGGCTGGCCAAGCACAAAGTGGTGATATAGAAGCCATATCCATTGTTAGTAACTCCTGTTGATAGCAGAGCATAATGCACAACCAGCATCACATTGCTAGGAATAAAACAGACCAGGAATGTAACAAGAACTGTAATGATAAGGACCATGGCCCGGTGACGGTTCTTGCCAGCACTGCTTCCTTCCATCATGGAATGTCCGAGTTTGCGCATCATCAGGACATAAGCTGTGACGATAACTGCACATGGTAGAAGGAACCCCAACACGGCCATCACCATGAAGTAACAGAATGGCTTCGCTACATCCGGAAAGACGTCTCCCATCGCAAAGTTTTTTTTTTGGATATTGTTGACGTCATGGCAAGTGGTTATGTTAAGCCCAGACAGGTAGGCCGTCTGCTGGTACAGAAAGAGCGGTGTGGCACTGATCCAAATAAAAGCCCAGATGCTTAGGGATAAAACAATAGCCAGCCTATTGTCCGTCCTCTGCTGCGTGAGTGGATGAGCCACCACCCAGTATCGCTGCACGCTCAAACACGCGATGAATAGAATAGAACTGTACATATTTCCATAGAAGAAGCCCACCAGAACTTTACACATCTCCTCCCCAAAGGTCCAGTTGTTGCCCTTGATGTGGTAGGCAATCTTTAGTGGGAGCCAAATGACAAACAGTAAGTCAGCCAAAGCAAGGTTGGCCATGAAAATAGATGCTGGGTGGGTCTTCTTCGACCTGAACACAAAGACCCATATTGCCATGGCATTGCTGGGCAAACCCACAACGAACACAAAAATGTAGACGATGGGAAGGAAAACTGTAGTCAGGCTACTCTTTAATGTGCTTGCTGTAATATCATCAATGAGGGTTGAGTTCAAGTCCGGGTCCAGAATCCCAATAAAACCTCGTCCTTTCTTCTGGCTCACTGAAATATAGATAATAAAAGATAAAAGTTTCTGGGTAGTTTAAAAGAAGACAGAAAGGTAAAAACTGTGCTACTGAAATGAAGGACACGAGCATATAAACACTACACCTGTAGGAAAGCAGCTAACTTTGGTTGGTTAATAATTAATTTAAAAATAAATGAATTACACAACACTATAGAGTAAAAGACTTTCATTAATCCTTTATATTAAGAGATCAATACGTTAGATTAGATTCAAAGCAACACTTATTTGTAGAGAGTTGACCTGGATTAAGAAGGTGAGTTCACGCAAGAACAAATAAGTGGAAACAAAAACTCACCTGACGACGAAATACAAGCGAAAAATAACAGGAAAGTTAGAATTCCGACTGCAGACATGATTGTGTTTTCAAACAAACAAAAAAACGCTATTAAAAAGAATGATATTAGTTCCCGAGTCGAGTCGAGTCGTGTTTAGCTAAAACAGGCAGCAATCGCGGTGCTCTCGAGACTACCTGCAGCACCTCACCTTCTCCTTTATTGTCCCGCGTGCTAACAGAAGCTCGAGCGCGTTAGCCACGTCCACCTCGCTGCGTCACGGACAGGGGAGCGCACGAGCACGCAGCATTCTTACATCTCATCTCATCTCATCTCATCTCATCTCACACCCACTTAGGTTTCGGGTGACGAGAGAAAACTCTCACAGCCGCAAGAAACGCGTCTAAACATTTTACCGAAACGCCTCAACTAATCAACATTTACGCCTTTATCTTCTTAACATCAGAATTGTTTTTCCATAGGTGAGAAAAATAACCTTTTTTTTTTTTTTTTAAAAAAAAGCGAGAACAATATCTCACGGATACTAAGAAACAGGAATATTAAACAAACTAAATTAATAAATACAACAAAACAGCAAAGAAGTAAAAAAAAAAAAAAAAAGAGAATACAATACCATAAAATCTACAAAAAAAAAAAAATTAAACAAAAATTATTTTTTTAAATTACTTTTAATAAAATTAAACAAAATAAAAAAACAACAAAATACTTTGAAAAATATCTGCTGATGTCATTCTGAAGACAAGAAGTGGGGCTTACTCAATATATAATACAGTATAAAGCTAAAATGTATTATAAAATTAAAGTCATCCTCTGTCTTTCAACAACAACAAAAACAACAACAATAATAATAACAATAATAATAATAATAATAATAATAATAATAATAATGTCTTTAAAGACATGTCGGTGAAGATTCTTAGTCATCCCGGTGAGGTAATCTGGAAGATGAGTCATGTCATCAGGACGTCTTTCTTGTCAGGTAGCTACGTTTCACTACTCATCCAAGTAGCTTCTTCAGTCTGAGGTAAGTTGGTAAATTTCTCATATTTGAGTCCTCCAAAGTCAWAGGATCCTTCCCTGTCTGAAAAGACAAAAATGAAAAATATAAGTCTTTAAAAGAAAAGCAGATGTGATAAAGAACTTCACTTGAAAACAAGAATGAAAACAAGAATGACCAGTTTCTATTTTGAACAGCAGGAAGTTTTTATCCGGTTTTATCCGCCATCCAATTCCCTGTTACTATGGAGACAAGGAATTTAAGAGTGTGTGTAAATATAAACCCGTAAGCAGACAGAGCTGCTCGAATGGAAAACTAAACAACACCTTCTTGACCAATCAGAACAGAGAATTCAGCACTGTCTAACCCTAGGTGTAGAACAATTAATAACATTTATAGAACTGATTTATACTGTAGCACCCTATGTATATATATATATTTTGATCTCTTTCATGGATGATTTAAAATCACAGTGGATTTAGCACTAAAGGTAAATATATTCTCTAAAATTGGGCTGTGGTTTCCAAAACTTAAAAAAGTAGAATGTTTAAGAAAGGCTAGAACCTTCAGCATTGCTGAACTTAGACTGTCTGAAGGGCTGGGGCAAAAATATAAAGGTCACCACATTAAATGGACCCCTATCAGTAGCAAATGATACTCACCGGAGTCTATGTACTTTAGTAATGCATCCTTACTACAAAGGGTGTTCAAGTCAAACTGCGAGATTTGATTGTTCGGAATAACAGTTATGAGTACGAGTGACCTCTATTTCTCTACATAAACCCCAGCTGCACCAAAGTACTTATCCCAACGTTTCACTAGTGCCTGGTTACCATTTAGGTAGAACTTTTTCCTAGTACGCAAGAGCCATGATCAGATTGGTTACTTTATATGTGAAATGGCGCCAATGGGTGGAAATAGCTTGGAGGGACGTTAGGACTGTAAGGGGGATGTGGCAAAAACTCTTAACCGAGTTGCTGTAATGCGCAGGTGGAGTTTGTGAATGATTGTGTTTTACCGCAGCATCTCAATTTTATGCCTTCATTCWCAAAAAAATCATCACAAGTGTTGATTTGATTTCAACACCCCGTGTTATATTTTATCCATATAAATTTATATGGATGGAACGTTATGTGACCTACAAATGTGTTAGAATCGATGTTGCAGCTTAAATTGCACTATAGCTTAAAACAATAAAACAGTGTGTACCCAAGCATTTTGACATCTTAAATGGCACTTTTTACATTTGTTTTTCATTAAGCCATACAAAACCTTTAGCTCAGCATTTTCCAAAATCTAATAATTGTACAGGATAAATTTTTAATAATAAAAACAAATTCTGCAAATTTTAATTTATTTTGACTTGTCTGAAATAAGCACAGTGTCAAAAAATATACATACAGCACATTTAATATTTGGTTCAATGTTCCTTAGTAAGTTTCACCTTTAGCAGTGATTTTGGTAGCGATCAATTCAACCTAATTTTATTTGTAAAGTGCTTTTACCAATAGCCATTGTCGCAAAGCAGCTTTACAGAATCAAAAGGAAATATAAAAATACGTATAAAATGTAAGAAAATGTGTATGAATCAAAATTATCAGATTGTCCAGGGGAGGACGGTGGCAAGGAAAAACTCACAGCGATGAAAATAGGAAGAAACCTTGAGAGGAAGCAGACTCAACAGTGAACCCATCCTCATTTGGGTGGTATAAGATAGCAGGAATTGTTTTGCAGTGTTAGGCAGCTAGAAGTTCAATATAACAGTAAATGCCTTCAAGTTAATATGGAGTCCAGTTCATTACTGGGGGCTCAGGTTGAGTGTAGGAAATTCCAGTCCTGAACTATTGAGCGACTGCAGTCACAATTCTTCTTGTTAAGCCATGTACAGTGGAACCAAATCCAGTCAGCACATGCATCCCAAGCAGACCACACGGGCCTCCATGTGACAAGAGCTCCAACCAGGATAAGTCAGGCAGGTCCAGAGGGCAGAGGAGGTCTGGATCACTGGCAGCTCTGTAGCGGCATGTGCAGCTTGACAGAGAGACAGACAGGGAGAGGGAGAGAGGCAGAGAGAGAGAGAGAGAGAGAGAGAACAGAAGAGAAGAGAAGAAAAGAGAAGAAGACATGAAGGTTAGGTATGGTCACAGTCACATAATGTATGTGAATGTGTATGTGTAGGTCAGTTATATTTAGTGAAAAGTGCCAGCAGGAACCTAGAGGTGATCGTCTGCATCGTTTAGTGATGCATCGTTAGTGATGCATCGTTATTCCTTATCTTGGCAATATTTCTAAGATGAAACAATGCTATCCTGGTAATACTATCTACTGTACATGTGCTTCAGATATGGTCCTGTCTTGTCAGGATTAAGCAGAAGAAAGTTAATAAACATTCAGTCTCTTCTGTCATTCACACATTCCTCAACTTTATTAAGCTGGCTTTTCCCATCTGGTTTTGCTGAGACATTTACTGTAACTGTATGCCATCAGCATAACAGTGAAAACTAATACCATGTTTATGAATTATGTTGCCCAGAGGAAGCATGTACAGTGAAAAAAGCAGAGGCCTAAAATCAAACCCTGTGGAACACCAAACTTCACTTCAATAGGAAGAAACCTTGAGAGGGACCAGACTCAACAGGGAACCCCACTGCATTTGGGCCCCAAACCGGACCCTATGGAACACCATAGAGCAGGCAGAATAGTCACCATTTAAAACTAAAAAACTGATAATGATCAGTCAAACAGGATCTGAGCCAAGAGAGGGCCGTTCTTTTAATTCTACTAACTTTTCTAATCTGTGCAGGAGAATACTATGATCAATGGTGTCAAAAGCTCAATGGTGTCATTGTAACACAAGCAAAGATACACAACCCTGATCAGAGGCCACAAGGAGGACATTTAATACTTAAAAAGTGCTGTCTCTGTGCTGTGATGAGGCCTAAATCTTGACTGATACAGTTTGTGGATTCTATTGCTATTTAGATATGAACCTTGCTTCTGCACTACTATCTTTACCAGGATGTTAGAGATAAAGGGGAGGTTTAATATCACCCTGTAGATAGACAGCTAAAAGATCTTGGAACATACCCACTGCTGAGTGAAGAGGTAACTATTTTCAATAGGGGTTCTGTTATTGCTGGTATTGCTGTTATTTGCTTGAGAAAATGTGTCGGTATAGGATCTAATACACAGGTTGATGATTTTGCAGAAGAGAAGAAATTAGTTCTCTTCAAGGGGAGTAAAACATTCTAGGTTCTCATCTGATATGGTTAGTTTATCATCTGCATCAATAAAACTGTCTGATTTCATACGCTGAATTTTTTGCTTAATGTTTACAATTTTGTAATTGAAAAAGTTCATGAAGTCCTCACTACCGCATGTTATAGATGTGGAAATTTTTTTAGTGGTCTAATTCCTGGTTAATATCGCTACAGTAAAATAAAAATCTAGGATTATTTTTGGAAAGGAAAGGTTATTTTGTTTTGAGCTTTTTCATAGTTGCAAGATTCTTTTCTTCCATGCTATTTGAAATACTAACAATTTAGTTTGACACCAGTTATGATCTAATTTTCTGTTTTAAAGTGCGTGTGTGATCATTGTACCAGTTTCTTATCTTTAATAATTGTTCTTTTAACTTGAGCTACTTTATCTATTCAGACTATGGAACTGTCACTATATTTTTTATACTTAATCCGAAGTATAAAAAATAATTCGAAGGATATTATTAAACCTAAAGTGTGACCTGCTTTATGAGTGGGTCCTACTACGCATTGATTTACTAGTCCAGTATGGACAAAAATGCTGTTCTCAGAGGTTCTTCTGGATTTTTAAATGAACTATTAAAGTTACTCTTTGTCTAAAGAAACAACCCGGTTTGAGGGGAAATCTTCAAATCTAAAATTCAAAATACAGCCCTGGTGTTTTTAAATAATAATTAAAGAGATCAACTGAGCAGGCTTATTGTTTGTAGCTACACTTGTCATGTTAGTATGGAGAACTTTAAATGCGTTAAATTTGTGTCCATGTTTTTGTATGATGGTCAAATTATCATTGTAAATAACTGCAATGCCTCCTCCTCTACCAGTTAGCCAAGGCTAATGTATGTGGCTGTATCTAGGAGGGCTAGATTCACTTAAAGATACATATTCATTCTGTTTAATCCAGGCTTCTGTTAAACATAATATAAAACTTCTGATCTGTGGTAGTTTCATTAATGTTGAGCGCTTAAGATGTTAGAGATCTAATATGTAAGATTAGCTTCCTAGCTTCAGATCAGCTTCAGATCAGATGTGCTGKCTTGGGATGAAACCTGAGCGACGACTCTGTGCAGCTAGAAGATGATTGGTTTAGCCTGTCTGCTCCCTGGCCTGGGCTCTGGTTAGTAACTGATTTACTAGGCCTGTTCTGAGACTATGACCTATACTACAAGAAATGAGAGCAACTCTTTACCCAATGGGATGGACACCATCCAGCTCCAACAGGTCAGCTTTGCCCTCAAAGATACTCCAATTGTCTATAAAGCCCACACTGATTGCGGTGTACCATCTGGACATCCAGTGGTTCAGCGACTATAACCTGCTGTAAGCTCTGTCGTCACGTCGCATTGGAATGGGGCCAGAGAAAACTACTTCATCGGACAACACCTTTGCTAGTTTAAACACAACTGTAACTCTAGCAGGTATCACTATCATGGGGAACCTATGCTGTCCTACAGCTTTAAGAATACCTGCTATGTCTAGCACCAGCTGAAGTCAATCATCATCACTAACAGGAAGTTGAGAGACCTTGGTGTTGGCAAATCAAAAGACATTTTATGGAATTTTAATGAAACTGAATTAATCAATTAAATAAGTGTAATAGATTTTTGACACTGTAGGTATAATCATGATCTTGTTTTGATGTTGGAAAAGTACCGACATGGTCAAAAGTTTTGAGAAACTTGCAGCTTCAGGGTTTTTAAATCTTTTTGTCAGATGTTACTATGCTATAATGAAGTATAATTACAAGAATTTCATAAGTGATAAAGGCCTTTGTTGACAATAACATTAAGTTTATGCAAAAAGTCAATATTTGCAGTGTTGACTCTTCTTTTTGAAGACCTCTGCAATTCACCTGGCAATTCACAGTAAATAAACTTCTGGGTCACATCCTGATTAATGGCAGCCCATTCTCACATAATCAATGACTGGAGTTGGTCAGAATTGATGAGTTTTTGTTTGTCCACCTGTCTCTTGAGAAGTGACCTCAAGTTCTCAATGGGATTAAGGTCTGGGGAGTTTKYAGGTCATRGACCCAAAATTKAAATGTTTTGTCCCCTGAACAACTTAGTTATCACTTTTGCCTTATGGCGAGGTGCTCCATCATGCTGGATTGGRCGTTGTTGGTCACCGAACTGTTATTGAATGGTTGGGAGAAGTTGCTCTCGGAGGATGGTTTTATACCAGGTGTTTGTTCTTTGTGAATAAGCCCACTCCCTTGGCTGAGAAGCAATCTCACATGAATGGACTTAGGATGTTTTGCTGTTGGCATGACACACCTAGTGCTGAAGTAAATGAAATGTTGTGTTCCAAATTCTTGAGGATTCCTTAAAAGATGCATGTTGTACAGTCATTCTGCCTGAGTAAAGGAACAGTAGTTCAAAGAGATTATTAAAAACAAATGATTGCCATGACATTCATGTTTATAATGAAATGAAKRTAATGTAAACTGACTACATGTTTACAGAGGTACTCTGGGGCACTTCCACATTTACTCATAACTAACACATCCATTACAGAACTTTAAAATATGTTATCCTTTGTTTAGATATCCAACGTAGTTCGCACTTTACTGTGTTTGCTTTACTGTGGGGGCAACGTACAGGGCACATGTTCTGTGTGCGCGATTGTGAGAGCAACTTCCAGGGCACTATCATGTTTGTGGTATCATTGCTACTGTGGGAGCAAATTACAGGTCACCTTATCATGCTTGCTCTACTGTGGGCGGAGTTTAGATGGCACTTTCCATCTACCTTAGTACCTTGTTAGAGASCAATTTAGTAGGGTTACTCGACTGTGGAAGCATCATTGAGGTAATTTGATAAGTTTCACCCTCCTGCAGGGGCACTTTAAAGGCCAATTAATCACATTTCCTCTATTGTAAAGGTGCCTTGGAGGGCCTTCCTGTGAGCCACCAGCCCCCCATCCCCCCACTYAACAATGACCATGAGGATAGTATTAAACATCATTTGCACAGCACATGATAGTGTTGCTGCAAAAATAATTCAACACCTCACACCCAAACAATCACCTTAACAATAATGAGTGGAATGCGGTTTTAAATTTTTCATTTTTGCTGAATTGGTCTATTCAATAATACCATGGATGATCATCTGGTGGGCGACCGTGGGTGAGAGCAGAGTCAGGATAGACAATATTACACACAGTGGGAACAACAGCCAACCACACCCAATGTTTAGTCACGATCAGAACATGCCT
This sequence comes from Clarias batrachus, assembly GCA_003987875.1. Classification (NCBI taxonomy): domain Eukaryota; kingdom Metazoa; phylum Chordata; class Actinopteri; order Siluriformes; family Clariidae; genus Clarias; species Clarias batrachus. The sequence goes on from QMIH01001969.1 coordinate 42,714, forward strand.
CAAGCTACATCGCTTTTGTGTAATTTTCCTACATTGTGCAATTTCTCTATGGTGCACGTAAACTGAAATATATTAACCAAATTCTAAATTAATAAGCTGCCTACAAAACACGCAAACATCTCAAGTCCACTTTCTGTTTTACCAAAATAAACACAACTAGTTTTCTTCTCTCTAGCTGCACACAAATACACACACGCACACACATGTGTGTGGGCCAACACTATATTTCCAAAAGTATTCGCTCATCAGCCTTCACATCCATATGAACTTGAGTAACATCCAATTCCTAATCCATAGGGTTTAATATGATGTTGGCCCACCTTTTGCAGCTCTAACAGTTTCGACTCTTCTGGGAAGGCTTTCCACAAGGTTTAGGAGTGTGTTTATGGGAATTTTTGACCGTTCTTCCAGAAGCGCATTTGTGAGATCAGACACAGGCAGAATCAGACACACAAACAACACGTGAATTTTCTGAAGTCGAAGACGTTATGTTTTGGATGATTAAATTCATGTAATCTCAGCTTTGTAAAGTGTTAAGCATCCTGAGGTTCTCAATATGGTAAAAGTAGAAGGCTTTGTCTCACCTGAAAGGAATAAGTGTGCCCATCGAAA
>QMIH01001969.1:48609-63236 GCA_003987875.1 Clarias batrachus
ATAGGATAATGCATGTATGTGGGAATATACTATACATAGTACTGTGCAAATGTCTTAGGCATATGCAAAAAAAAACCCCACAAAAAATGCAATAGAGTAATGATGAAACATGAATATATGTATAAAAACAATCCACTATTGTATGCAAAAAAGTATTAAATTAACAAAGTCAATTTGGTGTGTAACAACCCTTTCCTTTCAAAAATGCATCAGTGGCCTCAGATTCACTTCGAATAGTTTTATAAGGAAATGGAAAATCTGCCGCAGTTCTTCTGGGGACTCCGTAATACCCGTTTCTGTAAAACCGGCTACTTTATGATGAATTTTCTTTCCTTTGTTCCTTCCTTTACTGAAAAATATATTCCTGTTGTGTTTGGAATCGTATTTCTTTTATTGACTCTAAAATGCAGAAGTCAAACATTTTAGACCAAATCTCTATTAAAAAACAGGGTASCTAAGACTTTTGCATAGTACCAATAGTACACATTGTGAGTATATGCATGTATGGTGATTGATCATAGTAGATTTTATTATTGTATCAAAGTAACAAAGAAACAAGAAAAGTAATAACTCTTTAGTGTCTTACTGTGATGGTTGATTTAATTTCCAGACCAAAACAAAAACAAACAAAAAAAGCAAAATATGTGATTTTGGTGGTAAGGTTTTGCTATAAATAATTTAATGCTTTTGGCCATTATATAATACCTTGTTTAACTTAAAAAGTCTAAAAATAAATCAGTAAAATATTAAGAAACTCCAGAACTGTTGACACCCTTGAGGGAAATAAGCAATAATTAGTACATATACAAAAAATATTTAGACTGACTTCACACACACACACACACAAAACACAAAGAATACACTTTTGCTTTATTTCCTTCAAAACTCCTTTTTTTTTCATACATCACAACCATACATAGATCCAAAATCTTTTAACACAGATGGATATAAAAAATATAGGCAATTAAAATACCATTAAGCACAATAAGGAACATATTTACCAAAAAAAAAAAAATGCTTACAAGGTTAGGATTTTGCAAGATGGATGAGCATACTGCCACCACATGTAGTGAGGAGGGCAAACACCCAAAAAAAATCGGGACAGTTTAGTTGATTTTTGGGTTGTTCAGAGTCAAAATTTAAATGACTAGATGCCATGTTGAGAAAATCAAAACTCTAGAAGGTGGTAGAAGGTTAGCAGAAAGAAGCTCTTTCTAACAGCAACTAATAAAAATGCAGCACGTAAACCTGACTATTGCAAGGACAATAACTGCATTCTCTTATCAGATTGAAAAAAAAAAAAGTCTGTTCTTTTTCTATTCTATTCCCAGGGAGGCTCCATGAATTACTATTGAGTGGGTACTGATAACATTGAAAACTTTTTCCACAGGAAAAAATAATTGAAAATGTTAAGCTTAAAATATTGAATGTGTTACTCTTTTTATACATAACCTTAGCACAATTTTCATTAAGGGTGCCAGTAATTCTGGAGTTATTGTAAAATATATAAACTATTTTAAGAATAACTTATCATGAAACTTAAAATTTTTTAAAATCAACCCAAAAGCACAATCAATTCTTTGTGGAGCAAAATGTTGGCAAAGGAATCCCTACACATTACATTTCCATTTGTAGCAGACCAGTTTCTTTTATGTTTGTCCAAGATAGGTAAGATAAAAGCTTGAAGAATCTGATAAATGTGGGRGCATGGGAATTATAAGCATTACGAGTCAGCCCAGCTTTGCTCAACAATAGCTGAAACTCTCTTCTCATACTCTCGCTTGTTTTCTTGATAAAGTTGTGCTGCCTGGCTGTTGGCTGGACTGTTGGGGTTAGGTTCATCCAACAAGGACTGCGAAAAGGAAAAGAATATATATTACAGTGTGTTCGGTCATGTCATTTCCGTAATTTCTCCCCCACAGTGGCACAACATGGATCAATATGCCAAACAGAGTTTACACACTGAAGGACATTTAATTTAGCAATCATTGTAGCATGATATAGAGCAGTCATAATGTGTGCTTCMAATACGTTCTATGCCTACTCACTCATCGTCTATACCGCTTTATCCTGTATTTAGGGTCGCAGGCGGCCTGGAGCTATCCTAGGAAGCTTTGAGCAAGAGRTAGCGTACACCCTGGACAGGGTGCCAATCCATCGCAGGGCACACACATACACTAACACACCACGGGCAATTTGGAAGCACCAATTAGCCTAATCTGTAGGTCTTTGGACTGTGGGAGGAAACCCACCAAGCACGGGGAGAACATGCAAACTCCATGCACACAGAGATGGGAAGCGAACCCGGACTCTGGAGGTGCAAGGCGACAGTGCACCAGTTAGCAAGTGAACAGTCAGTTCCCAAAGATCTACTGTAGCATAATTTGCTGGAAAAAAAGTTTTCTGGCTATGATAAGAAGGTGTCAAAAACAGTACATCGTAGATTCCTGTGTATTGGGTTACATAACCACAAACTAGCCAGATTGACCCCTGTCCACTGCTGCAAGCTCCTACAATGGGCATGTAACCATTAGAACTGAACCACTGCTTAACATCGTTGCTGAACAAGTACATCCCTTCATGACTTAGCCAATGGCAGTGGCTTCTTTAGCAGGACATTGAACCCTGGCACACTGCAAACGTGATTTAGGAATGGTGTGAGAAAYATGACAAAGAGTTCAAGATGTTGACCCATCTTCCAAATTTCCTAGATCTTAAACTAGCATCTGTGGTATTCACTGGGGAAACATCGTCTTGTTGCCCAAAACCACATTTAGAGGCAGGGTTCATGTCTTGATGGGTCAGAGCTGTTTTGGTGGCACAAGGAGCACAATATTAGGCAGCTGATTGTAATGTCAYGACCGATCGGGGTAAGTATCTATGCAACAGAGTCACCCTGCATCTGGAAACATCTGAAAGATGTGGTTTATCTTCCACTCTTACAAGTTGAACATTACATTAAAAGTGCAATGCATCATCTGTGTTTATTAAAGACAATGTCAAATGTTTTGTTAAGAACATCACTTACCTGGATAGAAGTCAGAATAGAGGATACATCATATGTGGGACTCCAGCGATTCTGAAGAATATCTAAACATATACTGCCATCTGCATAAACTGTGAGATTAATAAAAGTTATTTTCTCGGGAAACACTGCCACAAACATATTGTAAAAATACTGACAATGTAGGCTGGTATGGCCGGTACATACATTAGAATGTAGATTATWAAAAAGGCTGCAGCCTCAAACAGCTGAAATTATTACATTTCCTAAATTTAAATCCTACAAAATACATTAAGCAAACATATRCTTCAAATAATATCATACAATCATGATTTAATAGCATTACAAACTGTATATTAAGTCATAAACACAGTACGTTACCAAAGCTTAGTAGAGCTGGAGAATATGATCGTATATACTCACTGAACATTTTACAGCACTGACAGAAACCTTTCAGACACTTTCAAGTTTCCCCATTTTGTTATGTTTCACACTGATCTTAAAATGGATTCCATTTCCTTTTACCTAATCCTTTTTACCTTTGCATTCCGAAAACAATACTCCACAATGACAAATTAAAATACATTTATTTTGACATATTGTCTCTCATATTTCCTACACATTTTCTTTTGATTCTGTAAATGACCATCGTTAARAGTGCTATTCAAATAAAATWTTTATTTGCAATTGAGTTCTAATGCATCATAATCATTCAGTGGTCCCTGAACTGCTCCTACAACTTGAACATTCTCCTGTGCCTAACTGAATTCATTTGCCATAATTAGGCACAGCACACACCTGTGTATATGAGGTCTTACAGTAGATTGTGCATGTCGGAGTGTAAATGGGATATTTCAGTCTTTAATTCTTTTTTATTTATTTATATAAATTAACAGAACACTCCAGAAACCTGTTCTTTGTTGTTGTAGAGTAGTATGTGTAGAATGATGAAAAATGGATTTGAATCCATTTTAAGATAGGGCCTCTGTGACTCAAGTAGGCTGTTTAAATACAGCAACAACACTCAAATGGGCTATGGCATGGAAGCGATGATTGGCATTATAGGCATAAAGTGTGCCAAGGAACCATTCCCCACACCRCATCCACCAGTCTACAGTGGTAACACCTTGGATTCTTGCATTTGGCATTAAATTCCTTGTGCAAACTCAGCTTTCTTTTTTTGGCAGACAAAAGTAGAACCCAACACGGAACAGGTTTTTTTTTCTTCCTTGCCACTGTCGTTGCTGCCCTTGGCTTGCTCATCAGGGACAATTTTGTCATTTTGATTCATACACATTCACATTTTATGAAAATTTCCATAATTCTTTTGACTGTGAAAAGCTGCTTTGCAACAATAACGCTATACAAATAAAACTTAATTGAMCTGAATTGAACATGGTCTTGTTCTGTTGTGGCCAATTTCAGACCCTCAATGTTTGTCAACTTGTCCATCCTGAGACTCCACTCACCACAACTGTACAGAGCGATTATCCATATTAATGTTGCCTTTCTTTTAGGTCAAATCTGTCTTGTCATTCTATTTTGACTTTTCCAATCAACAAGGTGTTTCCATCTGTAGAACTGCCTCTAACTTGATGTTTTTTTTCTTTATTACAGCAATCTGAGCACACTTGAGTAAGATTGCTGTGCAAGAAAAAAAAAACATCAACCAATTTTCAGTTACAGAAATCCTTAAACCATTGGGTGTGGCACCAACAATCATGTCACAGTCAAAAGCACAGAGAACCCTCTTCTTCCAATTTTACTTTGTATATTATATGCATGTTTTTATGGACTGTACTGTAGCCACGTAATTGGCTAATAATYGCATAAGTAAGTGTTCCTAATAAAATGATAAGTAAATGTACTTCATCTTAGAAAAATATTTTAGTTGAAAAAAAAAAATCTATGTGTAAAGTCTTTTAGATTCATGCTATGTTTTGTCATATTAAACAAAGAAATGACTGACTAGCTCTCACTCACTCAGCGTCTACAGTATATAGGGATGCACACGCCTGAAGCCTATCCCAGGAGATTTAGGGCACAAGGCAGGGTAAAGCCAAACTGGGTGCCAATCCATAGCAGGGAACACACACATATACACACGTACACACTAAGGGAAATTTGAGAATGCCAATCAGCCTAATCTGCATGTCTTTAGACTGTGGAAGGAAACTGGAGGAAACCAACCAAACTCCATGTACTGTACACAGACCCATGGCTGGAATCAAACCCGGAACCTGGAGGTGCAAGGCCACAGTGCTAACCACTACGCCACCGTGCTGCCCCTGACTAGCCCTATTTACTAAAAAATATTAATATGAACATTGATATCTCATACTTTGCTGTTAATACAGTTTCAAAAAGAAAAAGTAACAAAAAGAAACATGATTATAGACAATAAATTTCAGGAAATAGTTGCTCACCGTTTGGGTGGAACATTTTGGAAATAAATCGAACAGTAGGAGGCTTATTTGGATATTCTTCTGAAAATTCTATCACAAGTTTAAATGTTCCTGCAAGAGTATACACAAGTCACATGACAGAAAACAAAAAATATTTTGCATATGCAAAAACAAGAAGCTAAAATAGTTAAAGAAAATTTATTAAATAGAATGATAACCACTTAAGCCTGTCACATGTTATTATAGGTTTTTATATTTGCATGCCATCAAATTATACAAGGCACAGAAAATTTCACATTTTAGGTAATCACACATTACTTCATAAAATTAATCAACAGAATTACACAAGTCCACTGCTTAATTAACAATGATTTTCTTCCATACTGAGAARAGGATTTTCATCAGTCCCTTACTCTTCCCCTGAACCCCCATTTTGTACAGAAATGCAGAATTATTTAAAAAGACTACAGTGAATGCTGAGTTACTGATCTTGTGCTGTGATATGATATGATGAAAAACAATAACTTACCATCCTCAAATGGTGTTCCTACAGGTCTGAATAAAAAAAAGAAAAGAAAAGAGAGAAGTTACTTAAATACTTTGTCTTCATGTGCATTTTGTTTATTGGCAAACCATTGCCAACAATAAAGTTCCCATGTTTTATCTCTGAAAGCAGATCAGATTGTATAATTTTGCCCCAGTTTCATTAACAAATATGACCTTTAACTACTCACCCGAAAATAACGGCATTCCACAGCATGATATTGTTTTCTGAGGGAGCACCACTCACACCAGTTGGTGGGTCTTCTTGGAGCCTAATGAACATTATGCAAACATAAACTTGTAAATAGTCACATTAAAATCCTGCTTTGTAGCAGGACCTCAAAGAAACTGGCCTCTGACCTTCAGTGATGAAAAGTCAGGGGACAAAAAAATAAATAAAAATGTTTTTACAACCTCAACATCGCTACGAGTTTTTTTATTCAGTTCATCATGTATGGTTCCATTTGTTAAAGCACCACAACATGTCAGTGCAACTTGCCTTGGGTATTCAGATGTCTTGATTTTTCTGGTGTACTTGGGATCATTATACATGACCAAATTTTACCCCAGCTTAAGTTGCTGGACAAATGGCCTCACAGTTCACATTTGACTCTAGCAAATTCTGGCATAAAGTGGAACTCATCACAATCTTAACAACTCAAGTTTCTTAAGTCCTGTGGCTGCAAAACAAGCCCAAAACATCACCACTCAGACACTATGATTCATAGTAGTTATTGTGATGCACGGTTTAGTTTTCACTAAGCATGGCACTGTGCATTATGGCACACACCTCCACCTTGATATTATCAGGCCAAACCATATTGGTTCATAGCTTATGAGGTTTGTCTGAAGCCCCACGGCTGACAGGAAGATCCTTATTTTGTACATATTTGTCTTAACCACACATGGAGGTGAATATCACCTGGATAAAATGCAATCAGATCCAAAATATTTCAAATATATTGAAATTTTTTTGTGGTTAAYTAGCTCAATAATTACTTTATAGTTTATAGTAAATAGTAGATTATACTTTATAGTGGCAATTGTGTTCTTTATTGAGTAAGCATCCTAAATCTGTCGATATGGAGACATTTTYCCCCWCAAAGGACCTGGAAMCTCCTTAGGATACATGGCATCATTAACTCCACGGCGAACAGTATGATTTAAAATTTATATCTGACCATCTCATCCAAGAAAATGCATGTGGTTCATGGTTGACTTCCACAACAAGGCAATATTTTAAAACAGATATGCAAATCCAGATAAAAAGGTGCAAGTTTCTTGCAACAAGCACTAGGTTCTCCCTCATGGAAAGTAATCTATTGGTTTACAAATGGATGATGATATTCTTGTCCAAGAAATCCTCCACAGTAGCATCCATAGATAATATTACTACTGTATATATGGTGACTTTTCCTGCTTTTTAGCCATTTATCCAGTTAGATGAATACTCTAGGAACCAGGCAGTGCATTGCAGATAATGCCCACAGTGAAATTCCATGTTCTAGGTGCTCTTGCATTCAGGTTCCATGTTTCTGGGACTGCTAAGCCAAAGTGCTCAACCAGGTAACAACCTTTTAAGTTGACCAAGAGTGCCAAATCTCTCTTTTCATCTGAGAAAAACAGATATACTCAAGATGAAAACCTTTACATAATGAGAGAACCCACCTAGTAGCCACTAACTCTATACCCATATCACACATGAGATCTGACAGGTCATGGAGCCAAGAAGAAGGGACCGTGTCAGTACGAYGCCAGTGTTCATATAAAATATTGGCATAAGACAGTCATTATTTTATTGAATGGCTCAGCACGCATGCACACATGCCCGATAAGTTTTCCAGGTGATTGTTACCACCCATGGCACTTTGGAGGCAGATAATAAAAAGCAATATAAATAAATTATGGCATTTTTAAATTTCCAAATAATTGTGTGTTTCGGTCGCTGAATAAGACTGAGACTGACACAAAACTCAGATTAAATCAGATTAAACGGAGGAATACCAATTTGTTCAGATTATTATTTACTGTAATTAATTTACTCAGAACAATATATATATACATACATACATACATACATACATATATACACACACACACACACACATACATACGTATAGTGTGTATGCATACCGTGTATATATATATATATATATATATATATATATATGTCACCAACATAAATAACTCGGGAGAAATCCATATACATACAGAAATCACAAATAGGAGCCATTAGGCGTCACATAGCGTTACTGCTACACTGCGAGCTAGTAAGTTAGCATGATTAACAAGCCATCTCGCCGTTTAAATAGCTAACAAGCATGACTGAAAAACATTTAACAAAACAGCAGTCTGGAATAAATTCAAGATACCTTTTGAAGTCCCTCATTAGTCGCCTCCTTGCCGGGGTAGACATGTTTCGATTTTAATTTGTCATAAAACGTGTAGGAGTGATAAAAGGGCAGCTTCAGGTCTAGGTACCGTGTTTCTTTCCTCCAAACAACAAGTGACGTCATACCATCCTCCGCCAGGAAGAGGGCAGGGGACACGAAATAACTCAATACACCATATTTATTTAACCAAACCTGGCTCCATAAAGGACGCCAGTCTTAACTTTCACCAAGTTACTGTTGCAACATATGATTTTTGATCAATCTGCTTCGTGCAATGTTAGTTTATCTCCAAAAATTCTATTGGACAAGCCTTGTGTTTAGGTATTCCCGTCGGGTAGAAACAATTTCAAAAAAACAACGTTCCACTTTATAGAATCCAGGCAGTTCAACGTCTGTCAATATAATCATATTAAACAGCGTTTGAGTTGGGAATTAATCGTAATATTGTAATAATTMCAAGTCTATAAACAATAGAGTAGTGTGAGTGTGTGTGCTAAGATTGTTTCTGGCCATTTGTTTTTCAAATACGGTTTTACACGTGTAGTTTCTCAACGCACAGTATTACACACACTCACCGGCCTCTTGGGGTATTTCCTGCTCATTCATACAAGCATCAAATCATTGAATCATGTGGCAGCTGCACATTGCATAAATGATGCATATACAAGTCAAGAGCATCAGTTAATGTCCACATCAAATACCAGAATGAAGAGTGGCAGGCACTGTGGCCATGCATCTCCATGGTCAGGGGTTTGAGTCCTGCCTCAGGTTTGTGTACTTGGAGTTTGCAGGTTCTCCCCGTGCAAGGTGTTGGTATGAAAATGTCAAAATATGAGAAGAGATACTGTTGCAGGATCTTAAGAGAGCTGTGCATGAAATACTCTCAGTCATAAAAGAGGAAAGAGCTAAAATTTCACCAAAATGGCATAAGAAACAGTTTAACTGCTATAAAGACAGACACAAACAAACAAAGAAAAAAAAAAAACAGGTTATGGTTTTTAAGGTGGTTCTACAGGTTGTTGAATTAACTTTCTGAATTTTATGGACTACAAATTAAAATCTATTGATATTGTTATTGTTGTACCCTGAGGTTGGTGAGCATCCCACAATTGCTGATTAATTCACAGATACATAAAAACAGAATTGGATGGTACTTTTTCTTGCTCTCATGTCTTTACCTCCATAAGAGCATCAGATACCGCTGCTGAATGATGGCCAATAATCAATGTAGGACCASGTACAGCAGTGACACCTGTGATTTCATGCTAGCCATTATGTATTTTTTAACAGCCCAGACTAGTTAAATTCAGACTGGTTAAATGTTAGCATATAATGCAATTAAGCTGTTAAGTGAATACTCATGCCAAGACCCCTACTTAATGTTGGCATATGTATTCACTSTTGCAATGTAGCCTACAAACTAGCAACTTGCAATACCACTCTTTGTACTGCTTCGACATGAAAACATATTAACTTTGCATATTCAGTAACACCATACAAACCAACAAATATTTCATCAAAGTTTATTGAAAAACTTTGGCAATATTTGTTTATATGACGTTTATGTGTCCTGCTTAACATATTTTTACCTTATTACATGACTTACAACACATTGTTTGTTTATTCCGATGTCAAACCACAGGTGCCCTTGATGAAAGCATCCAAATCACTGTAATGCTTCTGGAATTAAATTAAGTTTACAATGATCCCCAAGAACAGAATTATTGTTATCAGACAAAATAATTTGGCTTTCATGCACAGAATTAGGAGGAAACTACAGAACCCAGAGAAAACCCACCAAGAATGGTGAGGACATGCAAACTACATGCGTGCAGACCCAAAGTCGGGATCCCTTGATCCTGAAGGTTTAAGAGCACACCCACTTTGCCACTGCCACCACCAAGTTGCTGAGCAAAAAACAGTATAATGCAGATGCTGTGATACCGGCAGACCGGCAGTGGCCATGGATGATTACAATATCTACAGTATTTACAATCACAATTAACAGTGATCAGATACATTTTTAAAAAAATGATAAATTGTTGGTTGCAATTGTAATAGCACACCATCCACCATCTAAGGATACAGGTCCAGTTTTCTCTGAACACACAGAAAATTAAGTTAAGTTAAGTTAAGTTTAAGTTAGCCTTTATTGGTCACACATACATTACTGCACAGTGAAATTCTTTATTCTTCGCGTATCCCAGCTTCTTAATTTCTTCATTTCAGCTTAGAAATTGTGTTGATGATGGTAAGTCTTTGTAATGCTTGTTGTGTAACATGATCTGCTACACATTAATCTGTGCTCTACACATAAGAATGTTTAACAAAAATATTTCTAAAATGTACAAACACACTGTACAGTACCTTTCCAGCAAACATTTAGAATATTCAAACATTACAAACAGACATTGTCAAGACTCCACATATACAAAATTACAGTGGTTCTGAGCTCTCAGTATCAGAAGGTGGCAGTATTGTCTGCTTGCCATTAAAGAAGGGCAAAAAAGCACAAAAACTGATCAACCACATCAGTTGAATGAATGGTGGCCAATAATGATCTTAGAGTGTTATGGCTGTATCATACCAAATCCAATTAATCAAGAGATTTCTAAACATGTGTCATGATAGACACCATAAGAAACAGAATGCTCCAAAACCAGGACTGTGTTGGTTGTATGATGGCTAATGACTTCAATACAAACATTACCACTCAGTGCTGTGATAACATTTAACCTTCCCTATACAATATTACAATACCATGATATCCAGTGGCATTTACTCTGACTGGATGTTGTAGTGAGTTGACCAAATCCCATATAACATTGTATTATCAACTGCTGTGATATGAATTGGAGATCGGTATGGAGTACAGAACAATCATATTTACCTTATGTCTAGCAACCTCTACATCATGAATAAAATACATGATTTTAAATTAAAGGGCCTTTGCTCCAACCTTGACAAATCATGTCTTCATGGACTTCCCTTTGCACACAGGAGCACAGTCACGCTGAAACAGGTTTGGACCTTGTGGTTACAGGACCGTGGAATTTTTTGTGCTACTGGATGCAAAGACATTTTAGACAGATGTTTGATGAAGAAACACATTTGTGTGCGATAGTGAGTTTATCCACACACTTTGGGCCATATAGCATTTATGTAGTATTCATTCTCATATGTAAATGTGCATTCACTAGAATATTTAATCTCTCTTCCAAGATCTTGCCTACCCATGCTCTAAAATCCCCTACTTACTTCATTAACTGCCCTGCATCAAAGTACAGTAGCAAGAAAATGAGCTTTTAAAACATACCTGATTACCATATTACTCAGAACATGCTGTCTGATCTTCAGCCAATTAATAATTGATGAACCCATTCAACCTAAACTAATAACACTCAAACATGTGCATGAATTAATATTACATGAATTGTTCACGCAGGAGTACAAGGCTGCAAAATGTCTAGTTGTCTAGTGTCCCCTTTCTGACTAAACTCAGGTGGCTTTTATTGTCATTTCCACCATATACAGCCGTATATAGTATACAGTAAAATGAAAGACACCCCCCCCCCCCAAGGATAATGCCGCTACAGAACATGCTGTCTGATCTACATCCAAGTCATAATAGTTGATGAACCCATTCCACCTAAACTGACAACACACAAACACTTACGTGAATTGAGAATGCTCATGACAAGAAAGTGCACAGTCAGAAACCGATTACTTAAGATTACATGAGTACTGATTAAACATACCTGTCTTTAGCTCGGGTTTCCAAGCCCCAAAAACATAATCAAACCTAAGTGCACTGATATTGTTTTGATTAGATCCAAAGCCCGTTTAATAGACTGCCTCTATTATTGTAGCCTAATTTAATCTGTTTTCAGATCAGCTGACATCCTTGCCTGCTTTGAGTATGAACGTAACCCATTGGATTTGTTTGATTGTTTAAAAAAACACAATTGGTTTTAGCAGTGATATGCAGCACCGTCAGTAGCCAAGGCTGTCTTATGGGTAAGCATTTGTGAGTGCCCTAACCTACTGCAGTGAATCACAGCACGCGGTACTGTTACCTCTGCTCCTGACTTGTCTAATTTGCATGTTGTCACACCTCTGGATAAAAAAAGATGGCAATCTGTCCAAGTGTTCACTGTATTTCTCTCTCACACACACAGAATCTAACACCCAAACTAGCAYCAAAACCTATTTCTCTGTCCCTAGCACTCTGGGCTGGGCTTCAGAATTGTTTAATAAATCAGGTATCATAACATTTTTTGTCCTGTGACATTTTCACATACTGTACACAGTAAAACGAATTAGTATACTCCCAGAATAACGGTGTTATACACTGTAAATAAATGTATGTATAAATGTGGACATGCAACCTTTAATTTTAGGAACTTAAAAAAAAAAGCTTCTAAAGACAACCACACACTTGGGAAAGGGTTTCGTCTTGTCATTGCCATGCATGCCCACACCAGATTTTTAATATGGCCAGTTGAAGACAGACAAAACAGAGAGAATCAGGAAAAAGTTCTTCCCGCAGGMCGTTCAGGTCCTCAACCAGGACAACACCTAGAACTATTTTTAAATAGACATACAACTACAAATCTTAGACTTCTCTGCACAACACCCACACACCCAACATTCTAGTCAATACACACAGCATGTCCTTTATTTATAATTATTTATTTTATTGTTATCTTTTTCACTGTAACTACCTCAGCTTGATGTGCACAGAACTCTGGTGTATTGTATTGCAATAATGTCACATAGAATTCATGCATTTTTGAAATCTATCTTTAAATCTCATATACTTCTCTTTTTTCTATATGCAAGTACATTCTCTTTTCATAGAAATTATTTTTCTGTCAACAGACAATTTTAAAAGGCATTACACTCACTACATTCCATACTATGTATTGTTGTTTGTGTAACCATGAAAATTTGATATGATTTGATTTGAGTTTTGATTCACGGCTGTGCCACACATTAAAATGAAAGCGCTCTTAGTGCATGGAGCTCCCGTATTCTCCATCATGCTTGGACTGTCAGGTTTAATAAAACACAACCCTATTAAGGAAGAAAATGATTAACAGCTTCTGTTTAACATACTCTCAGGGGTCAAGAGTCCTGCATCAGCTACCAGTTCTTGTGCACATTTTCTTAGTCCAATAGAAAACCTTGTAGATTTTGTACATACTCTGATATTATTCCCCAGTTTACTTTGTACGTCTCCAGATTCTAATTCAGAAACTAGTCATATATAAAAGGTCTCGGGTGGCGCTGTTATTGTGGGGTATGTTAATGATAGGAGGCAGGAGGTGTCCAAGAGCATTTTGAACAGCTTTGTGAACTGGCGTTAGAGCAACCATCTCCACCGAAATCCCAGGGAGAGTCTGTGCTGTTGACTGCTATGTTTTATGCAGGGAGTGGTTGGTTCAAACAAAAATTCTAACAGACTGAACAAGATCATAAGTAAGGCTGACTCATTCCCTCAGGCTAAGCTGAACACAGTGGAGATGGTGGGAAAATTGTCAGTGATCATGAAGTACCCTTCCCACCCACTCCATAAAATGCCAAAGAGACAGAAGAGTGCCTGCTACTCGGATGACTCTTCTTTTCAGAATTGTTAGTGTACAATTATCTTTGGTGGCTTGCTACACTCCATTTTGTTCATCTACTTGATGATTTAAGTTTATATTGATTTATACTGATTATATTGATTTATTTTTAAGAATTCTGAATTAGTCATCCTTCTTCACAATTCCAAACAACAACAAAATATAATGCTGCCACCACCATGCTTAACAGTGCCTCACTTTTACTTCTTCAAGCATACAGTCAAAACCTTTCTATAAAAGGCTTCTTCTTTGTCAAATTATTTTCCTGTATCAACCAAAGAAAACTATTAAGGAGATTGATGAAACCACCAAAATTCGGTTAAGAACTATAAACTGCATTATTTGAACCTGGAGGGATATTGGGGAACTATCATCTTTGCAGAACAAATGTGGTCAAAAAAACATCCTGAATAAGTGTGATTTGAGATCACCTTAGTGATATCATATTGTAAAAAAAAAAAGTGGAATGTTTAATAGTGAAAGTAAGAGCGTCTCCACATACACATGCACATGCACATGCACACGCGCGCACACACACACACACACACACACACACACACACAGAAACACACACACACACACACACACATGAGAGAAAGAGAGAGAGAGCAGAGAGTTTCAGGGTTGAGAACTTTGCTCAAGGGTAGTCCTGAGA
>QMIH01001969.1:63273-77960 GCA_003987875.1 Clarias batrachus
ACACACACACACACACACACACACACTGCGAAAACACCTCAAGGGATTGGGACTAAAGACCTGTGTCCTTAAGAAAATTATTTATCAGTGAGACTAATCTGAAAAAACGTCACTTTGCTAGGGAGCATAAAACATGTACCGTGGAGCATTTGGAAAAGATCATGTGGTTTGATGAGTACAGATTTACCCCGTTCCAGAGTGATGGGTGCAAGAAAAGAGGTGGATGAAGTGATGCACCCATCATGCTTGGTGCCTACCGCATGAGCAGTGTTATGATGTGGGGTTGCTTCTGTTGGTCAGGTCTAGTTCAGCAACGTTATGTGCTCAAAAATGACTAATTAAAAGCACTGAATGACCAGGTTTTTTGATCAATGGATTTTTGATTCCCTGAAGGCACAGGCATATTATAAGATGACAATTTCAGGACTCAAATTGTGACGGAGTGGTTCAGGGAGCATGAGACATCATTGTCACTTATGGATTGGATACCACAGTCCAGACCTTTAAATGTGACATTAAAATAAACATTGCGAAATAGACTAAATGTGGTCCAACAAAATATTAGAGTGTGCAACTTTGTTTTTGCCCTTGGACTTTAACACTGTAAAAATCCAGTTTCTAAATCATTGTAAACTTCTGACCACAAGTGCGAATATGAGGAAATAAAAATGGGATTTCATACTGATCTGTTGATCTCAAAACCAAATGCAAAAAAGATTTCTCTCTCTCTCTCTCTCTATTTCTCTGGCAGATAGTGGAACAGTTATATAAAAGATATATAGTCATATTAGAAAAGTGCTAACATGTGACTAGTTTGGCTCTTAAGGCATCTTAAGAGGCTGTCTGTGGCTGAAATTTGTGAAGCAAAATGAAAACAAAAGTACAGTACAGATTTACAAAATGTTTAAAATTTGAACTTATCCAATTTTAAATCCGATCAGTTTTATGATCCATCCCCAAGGAACCCGATGGTGTTGCAGAGTGCAATTTGCAAATGGGCACATTACAAATACCGTACAACAGGGAAAGAATCATTTCCAAAGTTGGGATTTATTAAGAACAAACTATGGTCTTTTACTGAGGACAATAAACAGAACAGATTGATTATCATGTGCATGATCTGTTCTCCCTGCCGGGTTTTGAAGCCTTGATTGTGGAAAAGCAGAAGAAAGCTATTTTAAATATCATCAGTGAGTGTGAATGTATATTTTATTGACTTCATAAAAGTCTTTACTGCATTCTTTGTGAGGAGATTATGTAACACTTAATACTGACCCTTTTCCTGAAGGCAGTAGCCATAGCGCTCAAGACATTTAAACAGGAAATGATTCTTTAAGTTTTATATGTTTCCTAAATGCAGTAATTATAGTCACTGTGTTTAATATACTATTTCACCATTGACAAGATTGACATTGGGCTATAAAGGAAAGCAAGAATTTAATATAAATTATGGTTGTAGTGCAGCATGAATATTATTAATATTACTAAGGTTGGACAGTCATTCCTATTAAAATGCTCACAAAAGGGGAAACAGTGTAGGACAGGATCCTCTGTATAAACCATGACATTCTTTATTCAATTAAATACTTCAAATGCATTCATTCAATACTTTGCTCTTTTTAACTATTATTTCTACTGCAGTAAAATACCAGACATTTTTCTTTGACATGCAGAACCTTTCTCTTTTTTGCTCAGGGACCTAGTTTCCAGTTTGTTTCAAATTCATGAAAAAAGCAGGTCAATTGGTGTTTGCAGCCTAGAGTATGTGAATATGGTTACTAAGCAACCACATCACACTGATGATAGCAAAGACTTAAGCGATGTTGGTAACTAGGCTTCTGCTACATATATATCAGATCATTATACTGCTTATGCTACACAGCTACACATTATTTAATCAAATTACTTGACATCAGAAACGATGTGTGACCCTGGATTCATTATGTGTCATTTGCTCTTTCACACTACAGGTCACATCATGTATATATTATATGTTATWTATCAAAACCTGGACAGATTGGATGAACCCCCAACTTCATGAATATGGTTTGAAAAAAAATCATGAAAGACCAGAGAAAGGAAGTGCTCTGATCAAGCATAGTGCCCACTGTACAAGCGTCTGGAGGCAGTTTTATGAGACTGGGATGCTTTGGTTAGTCAGGTCTAGGCTCAGCAATGTTATGTGGCAATACAATGATGTCTGCTGACAACCTGAACGTACTGAACAATCCTATTTTTGGATTTTTGTCTTCCCTGATGGAACAGACCTAATCTAGAACAATAATTCCAAGATTCATTGGCCTCAAATTCTGAAGAAGTGTTCCTGAGGAACCATTTTTACACCATTACAACCATTTTAAGTCCTGACCAAGACCTCACTGAAAGCCTTTGGGGTGTGCTGGAGAAGATCACGGATGGGTTTACTCCTCCTGACATTGTTACAATATCTCAGTGGAACATTGGACAGAAATAACAGTTATATTTACATATATGTGAAGAATGCTCTTTCCTGACCTACAAATCTTCATCACTTTCAGGTCATATTCAGACATTTTATAAAGTGTTAAATTTGATGCAACAATGAAAGAGAATAAAATAATGCTGATCTGGTCCCAAGACTTCGAGCTACCAAACATTTAGCTCAATCTGTGCAAAAAACTCTTTTAATAAAAGCAAGCTTTTAGTCAGAGACCATCTATGCTGTGAAGAAGGTCTTTAATCGAAAGCTTATTTCTATTAAAATGTTTGTTTTTTTGCACAGATTGAGTGAGCCAATGCACAATCCACCAGACATGCACAAAGTTTGAACCAAACATCTGTTAATTTTTTAACCCCTCTCTTTTTTAGTTCCCTCACTTCATAGTTCTCTTAACAAAAACTAACAAAGAAAATGGAAATGTCCCTAACGTCATGCCCATTATTCTATATGAGCCTTGTCACTGCAACGCTGAAATCATTAATTTGCAAAATTATTATGGGGCAATTTCTCAGTTATATCAATAATAATAGTCTCAATAATAGCTATGAGGAATATATAATCAAGCTTTTAACATAAGCTTTGATTTACTATATTAGATTTCCAATGGTAAAAAGTTTTTATGCACTTTGTTATTATTTGCTGCCATTGCCTTTTAATTGCTTGAACATGTATCAAATGTCTATGATTCCTTACATCTTCAGATGCATGCTTAGGATTAGCATCTGAAATCCCACCGTATTAGACATTTGGGATGGTGTTGGTTAGATTAAAACCCTTGCCCATTTCTCTCCCTATGGAGTATTGATTGTTGTGAGAAAGAGAATCTCAACTACAATGCTCTTAATGGTATTTGTTCATATTCCTCCGGCTATTTCACAAGCTCCTCTGTTGTTGCCTTGGTTCCCAATCCAAGTCCCAGTGTTAATACGTGGAAGAATATTTTTGCCTCATCCCTGATCAATGTTTTGTCTTTAGATTTTTCCTACAATTGTTTGTGCAGATGCATGCTGCTACAAGCTAAGTTATGTTAAGTTGTCTTTTAAAAGCGTATTAACTGGCCAATAAGCTTTTAAAAGTCATTACTTAAAATTCTGTTGTGTTTCAGACTGTTTAAAGAGAAAATCTGTTCGGTGTCTGTACCATTTTGATGTATTGGAATTATGATACAGTGAATCGAAGCTGAAATAAATGTGTGCAAAATCATGGCCTCAGTTGTACATGCAGAAGTAACATTGCTAATTTCCCCCCATTACTCATTACTCAAGGCATGAGCTGTTTCCCTGGCTGCCATGGATGCAATCAGTGCTGTGATAATGCTGTGGTGACAGGCGTCACTAGTAATCAGTGTTCATTTGTCCACAGTGTTCATTTTTCACCATTTAGCTTCATTGATGAGTTTCTGAACAGGCTGTGCTACAGTACATTAAGGTCAGAGTATTCAGAATTCTATTGTTGACAATTCTGGTGCTGGTCCACTTCTATATACTTTGATGTAAATCTATAAAATGTATCAGTTCTGGTTTTGAGCTGTTGTGCAAAAATGCACCAAGCTGGTTTTGCTTTGCAGATCTAGAGCAGATGAATCAACACAGTTGGCCCTAATCCAGTGCAGTGGGCTTGGTGTATGTGCAAAGCTAAAATCATGTGAAAGACTGAAATTGATGAAAGGGAAATTTAAGGATAAATCATCATCACTACAACTCTATTGTAGAACAATTCAGAACAAAATTCTGCGGTATCATATCACCTGATTTAGTACCTACTTTAGTGCTTAAATTTAAAATGATTTCAGTGGGTTTTGGAGAATACTTTTTTGTTTGTTTCAGGCCATCATCTTATTTCATTTTGTTTTGTCCCCCCCACCCCTTCTTGCTAATCTTTTTAAGCCTCATTTTGAACTCAGCACATGTCTCATCCTGACCTGAAGGACGCCTCTGTTGGCTTACTGGGCAGTTCAGCTGCTGCTTGATAGAAAAAAAATGGACAAGTGCTTCCTGTTTTGGGCTCAAGATAATGATGCTCTTATTTGCCGTGCCAATAACCACTCTGTTTTATAGCAAGCCCTAATAAACACCCCCCACCTCCCCACCCCCACCTCTCAGCCCCTACACACACACACACACACGCACACAAAACCACTACCACCACCATCACCACATACCTTGTGGGTTACATGCTCTAACAAACCTGAACTAAACTGCACGGCTCGTTAGCAAGCCTTTCTTGAAGTCTCACACTCTCAAATTTACAAATGTGCCGTCCAACAGAACTACACAGGATATTCAGCTCCAAAAATGCAAATGCAATTCTGAGCAGAAGAGTGTGTGTAAATGAATGTGTGTAAATGTGTGCGGCAGATATTCTCAGTGAGCTTGTAGGAGGCTGAAAAAGATGATTAATTGAAACTGGCAACTGAGAGTGAAGCTGCTACAGAGAGGCAGTGTGAAATGATCAGTACAAAGTACATTCTGCTTTCTGATAATTGCTAATATCTACTTATCATTATTCAGCATTTAACATAAAGCTATATAAAATGCAAAGACAAACTGGCTACAATATCGTGTCTACATTAAACTAAAACACCAGCACAGGTTTGTTATGAGTTTCCCCATACATAATATATATATTTATTTTTTTGGATTATTTCCCCGATTTTCTCCCTAATTTTAGTCGTGTCCAATTCCTCCCCGTCACTAGGGGGCTCCCACATTAAGGCTACTACTACCACTCAGCCGGGAGGGCCGAAGACTATCACGTGTTTCCTCCGAACCACGTGACGCCAGCCGACCGCATCTTTTCGAGTTGCTCTCTCGCGCACCGTTGGGGGCGGAGTCACACACTCGGAGGGGGGGGGGGGCGGTATGACATGAGGCGGCTTACATACTGGACGGGGTGCCATCCATCGTGGGACACATACACACACAGACTAACTTCATACTTAATCTCAGTAACAGAAATGAAAAGGCTTTTTTTTAAACACAAATGCTTGCACACTTCCTTGCATACATGAAGAGACACACTGTGTAAAAAATAACATACAGTATGAAACGCATTTTCATTTACACACTGTGCATTTACTGTCCTCATCAGTTGCTTTGGCAGGGTTTCATTTCCAGCTACAATCTTTGCTCAGAAGATAAATAATCATAAGCAAACCTTGTCAAAGCTACCGCATGACAAAAATGAGGAACAGCGTTTTATTGGACAATATTTAATGAAAAATATACCTCATAAACTTAACCAATACCCCCTCAAGTAGAAACAATCCACACGTTTATCATTTTTGAGTCATTCAAGGAGATTCAGTAGCACTCTACAACTGCGCAGAGGGCCGGATCTGACCTGACAGAACAGAGGTTATAGAAAAATATATATATATATATATATGTGTGTGTGATAAGAATAAACACCTCATACAATCAATCAACAGAACAGCAAGCAGTCACCATTAAAGGTAAGTTAAGTAAGGAATAAATCAGATGGGATATTCTGTTGTGGTAACTGATGGTTGTATGTAAAAGCGAATCCCGAAGTGTTTTCATTCCTCTTATACCACAGCAATTTCCCAAAGACTTACTTTATTGCACTCCTTATCGGTTTGCASTTAGATTCCTCAACAGGTTTTGATACACTTCTTTAACATACTGTATACTGTATATGTGGGTGTTTGTACTGTAAGTCGCTCTGGATAAGAGTGTCTGCTAAATGCCTAAATGTAAATGAAAAAAAAAAAAAAACACCCTGGTGCTGTCTACACAACTTTTCTACAGAAAAGTTACTGGTTTATCTTTTTACCTCTGGGATTGACACCAGGTAAACATTTCCGGAAATGCCCCTTACAGAAAACCTCATAATATCTATGATTGTATATATTTTTGCTAAACAATAAAATGAATATGTTTTTAGTAGTCACTGTAATGTATTGATTTGAATAGAAACAAGAACACATTACAATGAGTGCTTTAGTAAAAATCTGGGATTTATCCTGCACTTTTTTTTTGTGGTATAAAAGAAAACAACACCATATTAAACAAGTGAAAAATTCGAAAGCCTATTTTGTATTCTTGACAACTGAGTAAGCAAAAGCGCTACACAGACAAGGTGATACCTATAAAAGTCTTTAGTTTAGGTCATTAATCGTCTAATAGTARTATGTTAGTGGTGATTTGTAGTGTAATTAACAACACTATATAATATTTAAAATTTCTATGTATACTATTAATTGATTTCATTGGATTAACATACAAATGAATGTATACAAAAAATCCATCTCACACACACCTTAAGTTTGTAACATGTAACATGAACAGATGGTCGTAATTGTATTGCTTCAAGATTAACACAAAGGTTCAGTTACCTTAACTTATTAAACATTCAAAATACCCTCTATTGGTAAGGAGGTGAAGGAAATTAAATGGAGCTTCTGTAAATAGTTAACAGAGAGATGGAGCTGGAGAAAGAGTGTGAAAGAAAAAGGAGGCTCTCTGTCTGTTCACTCGATCATTCATCCTTTAAATTACATTATAAAATGTCCAGCCTCTTTTACTTAGTCATAATATACAGTCAAAATGATGTAAATGATAAAAGATGAGGAGGRCAATAAAAGAGCAAAATATATGCCTAGGAAAAAATAAAATGAGGGTTTGAAAAGAGGCAATATCCACTGAATAAATCTCTCAGATCCCTTTGTCTGATCTCAGTCCATCATCTTTCAGGCTGCTGTGATCAATGTTGTTATAAAACTTGGCAGGTGCGCCCCCAGTGCCTGCCAACCAATCCCAATGTGTGAAGAAGGGAGCAAAATTGGTGCCGGGCTGCAAGTGATGCACATCGTGGCGTGGTGCACCACCCCACAGGCCAAATGGAACAATGCGATGCATGGCCCAGGGGAAATCATAGCCACAGTGGTCCTCAGCTGACACCCACACGTTGAAGACCATAAATGCCCAGGCAGTAAGACAGTGGCAATGCAAAAGTAAAGGATCCACAGTAGTCCAGAGGCCCACACTGATAAGCTCCCATGCTGACAAGTACTGTGTAACCAGGCTGAATGTCTGCCGGTACTGATGATGCACAGCATGGAAGGTGGAATACAGCCAAGCAATGCGGTGGTGCAGCAGATGCCAAGCAAAGTACTGGAAATCAAAAAGCACCATGCAACCTGCAATACCAATCAAGAAGGAAGTGAGCGAGGGTGCATGGCGTGGAAGTGGCACAGGTGGGCGCCACAGCCATTGTGCCACGGCTGCCGGGAAGATGTAAAGCAGGTGGTTGTAGGTGGTGAGTGCAAGTGTGCTGCCCACGTTGGACCATGTGACTGTGCGATCTGGGTGCAGCTGGTAACGGCGAATACTTGGCCATGTTGGTGCCAGAAGGTCCAGAGTGGTGTAGAAAAGGATAAGGATCAAGTAGGTAGAGACAGAGAGAAGCACAGGGAAAAGTGGTGAGCTGATAGTGCTGGCATGGTTCTGGCGCAGGTAGTCCCAGAAAGGCTGAAGTAGAGCTTGTTCAGGAAGCGGCCATGTTGCGTTTGCGCCATCCCACGCACCCCAAAGAGACCTGCTGAGCCTCTCCACACTCATTCTGTGCTCTTCGAGAGAGATGGAGGCAAACCCACAGCTTGGCTTGTGTCCGTAGCAACTCCAGTCAAGGTGATGCTGCTGTCTGCAGAAGACAGAAGAAAGTTAGAATCTCAGTTCAGGGTTCTGATGCTTTATAGGATTTTGGAATGGCAGATAGTCTGCAGTCTGAAGAGCCAAGCGAGGCAGGACTGAAAAGCTCTGTGCATCTAAGAACCACCTCCTACATCCGCGCTCTCTCTCCCTCTCTCAATCTCGCTCGCCCTCTAGATCTATCTCTCTGACACTCTCCATCTCTCACTTTCTCCCCATTTCTTTTTACTGTGTGTCTGAGAGAGAGAAAATGTGTGAAGGAACTTGTCATCAATGTGAGAATGATCCAGGCTACTGATTTTCTTACCTCAATATAAAAAAAGGGATATGGAGTATTTTTGTGAATCTTTGTGTTAATATGCAGCCTTTTCTGGCTGTTTTATGTAGCAAATGAATGGTGAATGAATACATGGTTGAAAATGGTCTACTAGCTCACTGTAATGTGAGGAAATGTGATGAATCAAAAACAATGCCACACTCTTAACATTGATAATAGCTATTAAATAAACAATGCATAAAATAAAATATGATTAGCCTATATCTTTTTTTTCCTGCTATGCTTTATGTGTGAAAGAGCATTTTCCAGGTAGTAAAATCCCTATACATTAAACTAAGATTGTCCAAATGCAATACTCATAATGAAATATCAACCTGCTGTAATTATAGGTGCAATGTGGTTACCCTTCAATCTTTATTCCACAATAAAAATTACGCTTCAGTTTTCAGCACATGATAACKRATAATAGAGAAAACCATGTAAATAGTTAACCCACTGTATTATGGAAACCAGCCACAAAGTCAAACATGAAATAGGCCATAAATATTGTGCAGTGTCTATATATATATATATTACCTTTTCCTCTTTACCATTTTACCAGATATTAAACTTTCAGAAATAAAAGTCTACAAACACTAACTCAATGGAAATCTGTTTTCAGATTTACATAACAACACATTATATAAGACCCTAGAGATAAATATGCATAGTTGTTTAAGCTTTAGTAAGCTATAGACTGTATCCATTTGCTAGGTTTTTCTATCACTGTGGCTCTTTCACACATGCAGATGTAATTAATCATATCTTGGCTGTCAGCGACCAGAGGCACTGCTGATGTCTCACAGAATTTTTTTCTACAGCAGGAAGCAACAGTAACAGCGTGGCGTGCCATTTTTTATTTCTTTTTTTGAAAAACAGAAAGAGGAGGGAAGCAGGGGGGGGATCACAGCTCAGCAATGATGTTCTCTTTGGAATACTTTACTTAATAAACTCATCCTGCACTCACACAGTGCTGCCACATTGCTATGCATATTAACACACACATCCACATTACTAAGAGCATTTTACATTATATCTTATTTTGCAGAAAGCTATATACGCTTGGTCCATGACATGTCTGTGATGGGTCCCTGCCCGATCTGCGCACGTTATTCTAATGAGCTGGTTGCAATACTATATAGTCCTGCCAGGGGGAGCAGTGACTTCTGTTAAATGCAGTTCTTGCAATGTCAAAATATTTTCATGATTTCATGAATAATTTCATGATTAAATCAAGTATGTCATCTTGGACCTTATATACAGCGCCAGTGTTTGAGCACCAGTCACTATGCTTTAATGGTCAGAGAATGAGTCTCTTCTTCAAATTATGACCTGGTCTGGTGTTTGCAAAATTCAAACTTAATCATCTTTCTCCGTTTGAAAAGTTTTGCATAATTCACAGCCAACCAGCATTGAGTATCTGGCTTGCTTCTGTTTTCACAGTACGTACAGTATATGCTTCCAGTAGTAACACCTTTCCTGTATTCATTAATACATTGTGGTCATGGTAATGTTAGACTTTAATGTACTGTAGAACCAATAAAAAAAATATTGCTAAGTTTTTTTTTTTTTTTAGTGTTTTTTTACATTTTGTCTAGACAGTGATAAATTACCTTTCCCTCTCTTTCCTCTTCCTCTGTGAATCACCTCTCAGTGATCTTTCTCAATCCTTATATGGCAACACCTCTTATGCTTCATGGCCACATGTCTGTAAAATACTTTTACCATGTTGCTTTCCTAGATTTCTATGCAACATGCAGATGACTCATTCTCTTTTGATGTATTAACAAATAGACATGACATGTTCTCAGGAAATGAACCAGGACTTCTGAGAATATTCTGGAAGAAATAATGGAAACTCCGATGATTTTTAAAAAATATTCATTTAAAAATAATTAATACAAAATATAAAGTAAAAATAAAACAAATTAACCTGCACCTTTAAAAAGATTTGTGGCTGTTGTGATTGAGACCAGAGAAAATAGAGGAGGAGGAATAGGGGGGGGGGGATAGAAGACAGCTGTGTACAGTAGGTCGATGCATGCATGCACACACACACACACACACACACACACACAGACGCACACGCACACACACATACACACACATACACGCACACATACACACACACTGGATCTGGATCTCAGGTAGGTCAGAACATACCCTTCATTCTCATCTTCCAAAATGAACCAACATCCTTGTTGACTACAGCTGCTGACTTATCCATTTTTTTCTTGGTCGTTGGCTGTGCACTTAATTCAGCGTCCAGTGACAAGTAATTGCACGGTAACAAGAGATACCAGTACAATCTGCCCTTTCCCTTTTTTGGTTTTATGCCATAAACAAGGCCCTCTTCCATTCTGCGGACACCTGTGTGTATAACATCCTTCCAATGATTGAGCAGTTTTCATGTGCCTCCACTGGGTGAGAGATTTCTCACCAGTACACGGTCGCCTGGGTGCAGAACTGAATTCCTTACTTTACCTTCATGTTTTTTATTATTCCTTTCTGCTATCTTTCTGGCATTTTCTTGACAATTTCATATGCCTTCTGCATTCCCTGCCTCCATCTTTTTACATACTCCTTATGGTCATCGGTCCCTCCTTCGGATGGTCATCCAAAGAGAAAAACAACAGGTAAACAGGTAGTGTAAGGGACTGCCCCTAGAGGGAACTCTTGACACTACTTTTTTAGTTTGCGTAGTTTTTGTGTATAGACTTTGTTTCCCAGAAGGCTCCTCGGTCAAGTGATAACTGAGTTCACCTGAACCGAGGTAGCTCATCAGAATTGTTATAAATAGCCGGTTGTTCTGGCAAACTGAGTCAAGCATTAATTATGTTAAGAGGGCATTACTTTGTTTGTCTTTTGTTTTAGTTTGGTTTTGATTGAGTTTGGTTTTATGTTAAAAAAGGTTCTATATGGTTTGTGATTGTTGTGTGTGTTCTATGCCTGTGTGTGTGTCTCAGCCTGCGTGTGGGTTCTCAGCCTGTGTGTTCTATGCCTGTGTGTGTGTGGGTTCTCAGCCCGTGTGTGTTCTAGGCCTGTGTGTGTGTATGTCTCAGTCTGCATGTGAGTTCTCAGCCTGTGCCTGCTCTAAGCCCGTGTACGCTCTTAGTGTGTGTGCGTGGCGCTCATAGGGGTGCGAGTGGGTCAAGCTAAAAACAGCCTGTGTGTGTGTTTAAAGCCATTGTGTGTAGAGTAATAAAAGAGACTGTATTTTAAGTTTGGAGAGTTACTTTTGTTAAGAAAAACAACCCTCTGTGCCTATGCCTGCCTTTTTAAGCCCTGAGCGTTAACAACAGCCCAGACTAGTGCAGATAAAAGTTTCGTTCAGAGACTGTCAGTGTGGGATCCATATGCAATCACTCTAAGTTACCCACTTTCTTGTTGGTATAAGACAGCACCAAGTCCCTGGTTTGAGGCATCTGTGTGGAGTACCAAGGGCTGTGTAAAATAAGGAAATCCAATGATTAGAGGTTCTGCCAGGCAGTTTATGAATCTCTCCAAAATCTGMTGGTGTTCTGTGCATACAATGGGTTTTTGAGAAGGCACTCCTTTCTTTTTGCTTATCGTGGCCCTAGTGGTAAGGCCATTACTTTCCTTCTCCTTTGTCTCAGCTGTTCCCTTCAGCAGATCATACATTGGTCCAGCAATCTTGAAAAAAACTTGGATAAATTGCCTGTAATAACTCCACAGGCCTGCAAGTACAGCTTGCAACTGTTTCACTGTGCCAGGTCTTTTTCCTTTAAAGGTCTTCCAGCTGGAGTGTCAGCAGGGTCCAATCAACCAGTTCCCTTCTGTTGACACAATCCTCCCCAGTTAATGTACTTCTTGTTTGAAAACTTCACTTTTTTTTGGCTTAAGCTTAATTCCACATGGACACAAATGCTGCAGGACAATGCACACAGCGTTAATATGATCTTCAAAGGATTTACTAAACACCAATGTGTCACCAAGCTAAGGGACACAGTATTCATCTCTGAAATCTTCTAGACACTGGTCCATATAGCATCGGGGGCAAATCCACTCATACAACCCCTATAAAAGCTACATATAAAAGCTGGTAAGGCTCAACTCTCTTTGGCCATAAATCCCTGATATGCTTTCCCTTGGTCAAGTAATGAGAACCAAACATTCCCTCCTAGACTGTTCATGATGTCTTGAACAAGTGGGATCGGCTGTCTGTCAGGGTTCTTCTTTCCATTTAGTTCCCTATAGTCTACACAGCCGTAAACGTCCATCTTTTCTTCTAACACAAACCACAGGCGAGGAGTATGCAGAGTTTGACATTTGCCCCCATTCATGAGCTATGAGGTCATGGACGTAGTCCTTTATCTCTTTGTTTCTGGGTCTAGGCAAGTATGTGTGATAGTGTAGTGTCTTTCAACAGGATGATCGATTGCAATCCATCTATGCAGCCATTGTTATCATCAGACTTCGAGACTGGAGTTGCTTCCTCTCTTAACATCTATTTTACAAGTTGTCTTTTATCCACTGAGGTGACTGGTTTAACCCATTCCTATTTGCTAACTGCTCAATCACATTATACCCAATGATTTGGCGCATTTGTCTGCTTCTCATCATTAGTACTGGTGTGGTAAGTTCACTGTCATTCTGTTTGTCCAGCTCTRGTCCTATGTAGGGCCAAGTGAAGTTCTTCAGATGCATCTTATTTCTGAGATCTTCTAGCAAGGTCATCTCTGAATGCATTTCCCTCAACTCATTCAGGATATTGAGTTCAGTGTTTTTCTGACACACTGCTTTTCCTTTCTTTTTAATGTCAGTATTGTTGTATTGCACAGTATGCACTTTCATAACATTTGGTTGAACAAGTTTATTTTTATTTTGGTGTTCAGCCTCACGACACATGCTAAATTGACTTTACCAAACAGTAGTTCATCACTTACATCAGCTTGTGTTAAATAGGGTCAAAAGTCACCCCTGATGCTTTTATTCTCCAGGCCAATCAGGATCGTATGGGGAAGCATAATCTAGACTAGGTTTGGATCATACTTCAAGCTAGTATTAATTTCTTCTGAGGTCTCATTGTTGCTTTGTACCGCTGATGTGAGTTTTTTATACAATTCTGTTGTGCCCCTTTATTTTAAATGAGCCCTGTGGATGCATCTCAGTGTGGGCAGGGTAAGGTTTATCTTATCCTCCAGGTAGCTGCATGTCTGGTGCTCCCTACGAAGCTGCATGACTGGTGCAATTGCTTTTATCATGGCATCCACAAGTTCAAAGAAACCCCTGCTCAGTCTGTGTTTGATTTGATGAGCAAGACTTGAGCAGGTAAGTGTGTCTATTTGTGCAGGTTCACCCATCTGAGCTCACCCAACCTCCGTTTGTAGACTTTCCTGCTCTGCATCTGCAGTCACCAGTGCGATTTGTAGCTCTGAGGTTTTTTCATTACCCTGCTGTAATTCACATATATTATCTCTTAAACACAAAAACTCAGACATACCCTCATCTTCTTGTTTACTCAATCCCTCCCTCTCAAGAAGTTTCACAAGCGCAGAGATGAAAATGAGCAGGTTTTTACTACTTTTTACATTTTCACATTCATCAATATTCATTAACTTTTAACACTATTTAACAAGTGTTTCTCTCGACAGTGAATACAACGCTCCTATCACTTCAAGCTTCAAGTCCTCTATCTGATCTATTGTTCAGTGTGAAAGTTGGTTGGAAGATGGCAATGCTCTGAAACTCAAAGATCAATCCCAGATAATATGCACTTTGTCTCCTGACTCGACATTGACACCAGTCGTTATCACTTTACTCTTTTCCCAAGCCGAAATTAAGAATGGATATCTAGAGGTAGACTTTCACTGCATATCAAAAAAGAGAAATTCCACTGCATATCAAAAAGGGAATAAATCTCAGGTGTTTCTCCAAAATGTAGCACCCTCACCATTTGACAATGGGAGATATTGTATACAGTAGGTGTACATTTGACTCATATAGTTGCAGTTGCAACTTTAATTGTAAATCTCTTTTGAAAACCTGTGACAGTCTTTGACCTGTGACATTCTTTAACTTATCAAAAATGTGATATTTGTAGTCCATACCTGATGATGGGAGATATCATTGTTGGAAAAAAACAGATAGCACACAGGGCTGCTGCTTCACCACGAGAGTCTGGGTATTTCTGAGCTAGTGATGGGTTGTTCATGAACGATTTTTTTAACAAGTACTTAACTCTCTCTCTCTCTCTCTC
>QMIH01001970.1:29623-71627 GCA_003987875.1 Clarias batrachus
TTTTTTTTTTTTTTTTTTTGGATTTTTCCCCGATTTTCTCCCTAATTTAGTCGTGTCCAATTCCTCCCCGTCACTAGGGGGCTCCCACATTAAGGCTACTACTACCACTCAGCCGGGAGGGCCGAAGACTATCACGTGTTTCCTCCGAATCACGTGACACCAGCCGACCGCTTCGAACTGCTCGCTCGCGCACCGTTGGGGGCGGCGTAACACACTCGGAGGACAGCGCTATCCGCTCACAGCGAGCTCACAGACGCCCCTGAATGGCTGTAGAGCCGTGATTAATGCGGGAGCACTGTGTACCTCTCATCCCTCCCCTCTGAGAGAGCTCGGCCAATCAGCTCTCTCTAGACCTCCGGCTGCGAGAGGTTACAGCACCACCCGGGATTCGAACTAGCGATCTCGCTTTAACCACTGCGCCACTCGGAGGCCCAATGGGTACCTTTTTAAAAATAGTACCTAAGCACTCCTGCTACAGTTATAACTTACTCACAATCTGATCATAGGAATATAATTTTAACAAATACTAGACATGCCCGTGAATTCGCTGGCGTGGCATTTAATTGCACACTCATAAGCGTGTATTAAAAAATGTACAGCGCCATCTGTTGAATTTGGAGTGAACTAAAATGTTTTATGCGTTACCGTGAAGTCGCGGAATGAAGGTGTGAGAACGCGTTTATTAGGTAGATTTCAATCGCGCACTCATAAGCGCGTACAAAAAATGCACAGCGCCATCTGTTGAATTTTGAGATGAACTAATAATTTTTCCAAGGTTGATTTTTGCATGATATAAGGGCGTTCTCCATTTAAATTTCATGGTAGCGTATCGTCTCATCACGATGAAACAAAGCCAATGTGTTACCCCAAGCTCGGCTAAATACGCCTGTGAAAACCCCATTAAAATTCGTTCAGTAGTTTTTACGTGACGCCGAAAAATTCCAAAAGCTTCAACTCATCTTACTTCCTTCGATGTACAGACATGCCAAATTTACAGTTTKCTTATATGTATAGAAGATATGACTTTATAACATAGTACAGTGATGTAAGATAAATGAAGTATAATCCTTACTGTACTGCTGTATAATCATTAGTCAGCATTAAGATGATAGGTTCCTCTCATCATTTCGTCATCACTGGGATTTTCCTTGCCACTCTTGTCTCTGGCGCTGTATAAATCTCTACCCATTAACAGTCCTCTGTATCGCTCAAATGGACAAATGAGTGTGTGAATCTGTATGTAGTTTGCATGCTGCCTTGTGGCACACTAGTATCTCATTTGTGGTGTACTCCCACGTCCTGGCCAGGATAAGATCAGCACACAAACATTATTAACAAGCGCAGTGTGTTTCCATGAAAGTATTTTTCTAGGAATGCTTAAGGGTAAGTACTTGTCTCTTAAGTACATTCTAAAAATATATTTCTACAGTCGAATATGCACTACCGCTCAGAAATCACCTCGGATTAGAGCCGTTATAAAGTCTTTACAGATCATGATTAGCAGACACATCTCAACGTTAACTGTTCAGAGAAGATTAGTGCAGATTTATTTTGCATTGCGTTACAGTGTAGAAAGATATAAAAATCAGGAACGACCACGGAGTTAGAAAGTGATCCCTGACTTTTGCGGGGTAGTGCATGTCATTTAACATCATGAGWTGCGTTTACMTGGACCTTAATACTTTACTAATAATGGGAATGATGGACCAATCGGAGTCGTGTTTACAGCTCWGTCTGACCTGAACCGRCCCAAACTCATTGAGCTCATGAGAATATTACTAGTATACTGTATATTTTGCACATTTGCCCTATATGAGGGTAACGTTAGATAATGTAACAAGCTTCCTAGATGGAAAATTTTGCTAAAATCGGGTAACTCAGTATGACCACCACTTTGCTCCTGACTTTTTTCCACTGGGTCTCTTGCTGAGGGAGGAGCAAAAGGACGAAGAAAAATAAGTTGAACTGGAGTTTGAAATTGTGATTGGAATCCGATTGAGATTTACAGAAGACTTCAAGCACAGCAGGACGACTCTTAGCCACAGTAAAACATCTGAATGAGTCAAACATGTAAAAAAAAAAAAATTTTTAAAAACTGTACGTCCGTGCATGAAGATCCCACCCGCGGTGAGTGCACTGCAGTCGTTCCAACTGCCAGAAGAGAACTGTACACACAATCATTCACTAAAACCCCTTGCACGTTACTGGAACTCGACTGGGAGTTATTGCCACACCCTTGTACAGTCCTGACATTCAGACGTGAAGCAGGAAGTCTGATCATGGCTCTGGCCAAGTTTTACTGAGAAAACTTTCAAGCGCTAGTGAAACACTGGCATAAGCGCATTAGTGTAGCAGGGGATTATATCGAGAAATAAAGGCAGTTTTGACTCTCATAACTGTGTTCTGTTATTCTGCACAATCGAAAGTTCCGATTTGGCATGAACATCCCTCGTGGCCCTCGTGTCGACTGAACATTTCAAGCACACACCAAGTTTTTCGAATTGTAAACGCTTATCGGACATGTTCATGTAGACGGTTAATTTGTAATCGGAACGGATCGGATTACGTAGCCAGACTCTTTAAGCGTCTGAAAGCGCATGATGCTGATATTAGGTGACAGGATTATGCTGTAAATATTTCATCCCGTTCCACCTTACGCACCAGTTCATAAGCTGCCTGTCTAACAGGTGGCATTTTTATAGCATTGATTCAGTGCTTAAATCCTCAAGCCCAGCTGTGCAAACAGGCAGAAGAATGTCACACACATTAAAAGACACTTACTGATGTACAGATGAACGAGGAGCTGATAAACAGAGAAGCAGCCGGGAGGTGTAAATCTACTGCTTTTTTTTTTATTATTATTACATTTTTGGGGGGTTTGGTGTCGTTGTGAATATGTGGAGTGAATTTCCGGATTCAAAGGTGTAGTGGCAACGTCGCTTGACCCTGTGTGTGCCTGGGTTTCTGCGTCTGTAATCAGAGCCTATTACCTAAGTGTCCACGCGTGTGTCTGCTTGTCCCTGTGTGGGTTATTTGAGATCCCGTGCATACGCGAGTACGTGTCTGAGTGAACCGTCTGAGTCTTTACTGACTGTCTGAGGCGGACGGGGTAAAGTAAAAACCACTCGCGGCTTACTATCCCATCAGCGTTTCTATGAAGCACACCTGTTTTATCTCTGTCCCAAGAAGCTTTCTTTCTCCTGCTCTGCTGTCATGTCACACATCCTGGTGTTTTTCACTGTTAGATCCTTTTGCAGAGCTCATCTTTTTTTTTTCTCTCTCTCTCCTGGTTATCTGAAGGTCAGTCATATTCCCTTTCTTCGTGCTTAGTTAGAAAGTTTTACTCTGCGGAATCCAGCCTCTGAAATTCAAGATTCAAGATCAGATTCCGCTGGAGAGGTTGAAAAAAAAAAAACGAATATTTTTTTTATCAAAAAAAATATCAAATCAAACAGTTAATAAGTCTAATACATCTATTTTCTCAATAAGAGAAGAGCACTAAAAGTCTTTCTCCTGATTGGTCCACCCCTGACAAATGAGTTACAGCACCCTCGGCTTCTTTCTGCTCATTCCTTCACTAAGGGGAAGAAAATGAGAGCCACTGCTACAACAGAGCATGCTGGGTAAAACCCATGAGAGGCCAGTCTGCTTTGATGGATACGAATCGAATTATTCCGAGCGCTTTTTTGCGGGATGTGAAAAAGATCATTGGTTCGAGTTCCACTGTCCATTCGTCATAGAGCCGATGCCAAAAGGGAACGTTAAGGTTGCAATTCATCACGAGGAGACCAGAGAAAGAGAAAGAAACACAGAGCGAGAGAGAGAACGAAAGAAGGAATCAATATAGATAAAAACACTGGCAGGGAATATGTGTATATGTATATATACAGTCTTATGCAAAAGTTTAGGCACCCCTTGATAAATAACAGATTTTGGTGATTTTTTTTTTATTGAAAGGATTAAAAATCACCATATCACCTCTGTGATATCTGCCAGATGAGGTGTTACTAAGTACTGATTATGTASGGTCCCCAAATTTTGCACAGTTCCATATTAATGTTTTTACTTTTTATTTTTGTTCAATTTATGGCATAAGATGTAACTATGAATCAGGGTTTGCTGAAAATATTGTGCATTTCTTCCATTTCCAAGAGAGACTGTGTTAACATCTTTTCAATTAAAAAAAATTATCAATTATTTATCAAGGGGTGCCTAAACTTTAGGTTTTTACGAATGCAAAAATACTTAAATTTTTTTTTTTTTTTAAAGGCATATTTCTACATTCCTTTGCATATCATCAGTTTGTGGTAGTGTGTGTGTGTGTGTGCGTGTGTGTGTGTGCGTGCGTGTGTGTGTTTGTGAGCGTGTGTGTGTGTGTGTGTTACCCCCTCTAGACTTGTTCTCTCCGTGTCAATGTTCAAACGTTTTTGTTTTTTATATTTCACTTTTKATATTATCTCACTCCTGGACATGTCAACTTAGTGAATGTGTACACGATTATTTTCTTTTTCTTTCAGGGTTGTGTCATTTACTTCAATCATGTGTTCCTTAAGGAGGACCTTTACCCTTGTGGCAGTCCATCAACGTGACCTGACCTTTCACAGCTCATCTGTGTCGCTGTGACCTCCATGACTCTAACAAATTATGTGCAAACTCCCCTCTCTTGCTCTCTCTCTCTCTCTCTCTATTTCTCTGGCGCACACACACACATGCACACAGTCTAAGAATTCCACCTAGAATTTATTTTATTTCATCATTATTACACATGTTTTGTGTACATTATGTAAAAGGCTATTTTGTATGAGTCTTTTGAATAGTAATGGGTTCCTCTTACACAATCTTATTACCGGCCTCATCCATGACTATTATTATCCATATGGGAATCAATAAAATATTGACATTTAAATTGTATTTTATTTTTATTTTTATAATAAACGTTTCGGTCTTAGTGAAATGGTTATGTAAAGTAGTCTAAAGATTACCTGCCGAAAATGATCAATGGAGTTTTTCAACCTACACACACAGCAGGGATTCTTCACAATTTTCTTAGCCAAGGACGCTATTAACTGTAAAATAAATATCATGCATGTAACATATTGTTTAAACACCATCCTGCCCCAGCTGTTTAGCCTGGTCAAATCTTTATCAAATGACAGAGCAAGGATCAGAGATCTGGAAGACGACATTCGACTACAAAAATCAAAGTTCGAATGGTGATGATGCAACATCCACCCACAGACAACAACATCCACCCACAGACAAGTGCCCAAGAAAGAAGGAGCGGCGACACCTCGCTCCGAGATCAATCACAGCAACACCAGCAAGTCATGCGCATGTCACATGTATAAGTGGGTGGATAGCGTGTGTGATGATAATCAGAGGTGGAGTACGTTTACTTTACTACTGTAATTAAGTATAACATATTTCACATATCTCTACTTTACCTGAGCAGTTTTATTAGAGATTAAGTTTAACTTTTACTCCAGTCTTCACTTCGCTCCATTCCTGCGTGTTTTATATAGCCTGAGTGATGTTTAACGTTTAAAGCGGGAATGTTCCCACCTGCTGGCTGTTGCGCATGATTTGCTTTAATCAACTAGCAGGTGTTTGAAATCACAAGTGGAGA
Organism: Clarias batrachus; assembly: GCA_003987875.1. NCBI lineage: Eukaryota > Metazoa > Chordata > Actinopteri > Siluriformes > Clariidae > Clarias > Clarias batrachus. The sequence continues at coordinate 35,250 of QMIH01001970.1, forward strand.
CGTTTGCAGACTCAATGAAACAGAGAGACAGAGAGAGAGAGAGAAAGAGAGAGAGAGTGTCTTTTACTATGACATAAAGGCTACAGTGAGCTAATAAAAGCTCAGTACACTTTTGATATTTAAGTCAATTTGAAGGTGAGTACTTTTGAACTTTTACTCAAATACATTGTAAATGATGGACGTATATATTTACTCAAGTTATATTTCTACTTTCACTAGTAAAAGATTTGTGTACTTTGGCACACCTCTGATGATAATAATTGACAATGTGAGAAGGGGACAGCAATAACGAGGTCTAAATAACTAAACTAATCAATAACTTTCTGACCGGAAGACCTCAGTCAGTACAGATCGGGAACTGCACCTCCAGCACCACCGCACTGAGTACTGGGGCACCACAAGGCTGTGTGCTCAGTCCCCTGCTGTTCACACTGCTGACTCACGACTGTGTAGCAAYACACAGTTCAAATCACATCATCAAGTTTGCTGATGGCACGACCGTGGTGGGTCTCGTTAGCAAGATCGAYGAGTCAGGGTACAGAGAGGAAGTACAGAGGCTAACGGACTGGTGTAAAGACAACAACCTGTCTCTGAATGTTGACAAGACAAAGGAGATTGTTGTTGACTTTAGGAGGACACGAAGCGACCATTCTCCGCTGAGCATCAACGGCTCCTCGGTGGAGATCGTCGTAAGCACCAAATTCTTGGGTGTCCACCTGGAGAATGACCTCACCTGGTACCTCAACATCAGCTCTCTGCACAAGATAGCCCAACAGTGTCTCTTCTTCCTGAGAAAGCTGAGGAAGGCCCAGCTTCCACCACCGATCCTGACCACCTTCTATAGAGGGACTATCGAGAGCATCCTGAGCAGGTGCATCACTGTCTGGTTTGGGAACTCAAACAAGGCGAATAACTATAATAACCTCAAACCAACAACAAAAACAGACCCTCTGATAAATACATAGATGAATAGACTACTATATTAATTCCAAAGCAGCTATAATGTATATTTACTATGTATAAAGTGACTATGCACACTACAAATCACTGAGCTATTAATACAAACAATCAACATTGTTTGATACAGTTTTCAGAGGACGACTGTGACATCAAAAGCTCCTGATGCTAATGTTGAAATTAATATTATTAATACTGTATTCTCACCGGCATTTAAGTGATAGAACTTAAGTGACAAAAAAATAAAGTCCATTTGTAGATGAAAAGCTGACAGTTGGGAATATAAGCCCCAAGCCACYGCTTTCATACAAAAAGTGCTACATACTGCATCTACTTCAATTGTTCTTTTGAACATGACTGCGCGAGCACGGCTCTCCGAATGCGAATGACTCCAAGGGCAGCTGTTTTATACGGACGGCCTCTATAGGCAGCGAATCATTAAAATTCTTGTTGCGGACAGGCAGAGCTCATCTGTCTGACTCCTTCATAAGAGCGTTGCCTCACATGCCTCCGGATCAAACCGTGCTCTGAAAAGAGTTCTCATTGTTCTGAGTCGTACTCCCAGTTCCTGCTGCTCTGAAACACAAAGCTCTGGTATGGATTTTTTTCTGATGAGGAGACGGTCCCGGGTTTTTACGGTAGAGGAGGAGGGGCGGACTCTAAGGGCAAGGATGAAAGACCTGATGGCCTCTGATAGATTCGTGGTAGCATCTTCTGCCTACAGCTACACAGCTGCAAGAAAGCTAGAATCACAAAACAGGCCCATTTAGGGATTTGGGTATCATGCGGAGATGTGCGGAGATGACAGAGGAGCACATGAGAGCATGAAGTGTTTATACTAACAGAGGAAATGAAACAAATCAAAGTATMTGGAGGACAAATCAGCGTCTGATGAAGGACCCGATGTCGGATAAAGCTGATTATACTGAGGCCCATACACAAGCTCTAGACCTCTACAATTTATGAAAAAATCTGATCTTTTTTGGTSCCTTGTTTATTAGACTGAAATGAATGCCGTCACTAAACACACGGTAAATACATTAATCTGTAAAAAAAAATTTGCTTTTAATTTAGCCATCACTGGAAATAATTCAGTGTAGAGCTCATTCCCTGACAAGTCAATTACATCTAGTAGTAATTAACATGTCGCTGACACTCTATAGAGAAACGTAATAAAGCTGCCGTATAAAGAACAAAGTAAAACAAGGTTTGTCGATATAGGAAAATAATAAAGGTGCGAAGTAAAAATGCAGATACTTACTTTCCCCCCTAAAGCTATAACAGCTTATTCCTAAGCATTTTATTCCTCTTGTACTACAATAATATGCCAGCAATTACAAAAAAAAATAATAATAACACAAAAGAAAACAATACATCACACTTTTATCCATTTAGTGTCAGATAAAAAAGGTTAGCTTCTGTTATCACTTACATTACAACTGTTTTCCTCCTCACCAGCCTTTCTGTTTATTTCTTTCTCCTGATTACAACATTTGTCATATTACAAATGAACTGCAATGGAAACGGTTGTTCTGGAAACTCCCAACATAGATGGTCACCATAACAATGACTGGACGTAGAAAAGGAATCAGGAAATCTAACAGCACTGTGTTGTAATGCGAATTTAATGCATCCAGGGTAACACTTTTTTTTCGAGCCTCAAACACTGGGAAAAGAAAATTGAGCAAACAAATATTATTTTTGATTATTTTATATGGATCTGGAACTYGCCTGAATATATTCRAATGCATGTTTTAAACTATACAGCACTGTACTTCTCTCCTCTAAATCAGTAGGTGAGCCTAATATTCYACACTAATGAGAATAATCGCCTAATCAGAATACTAATGTAAAGACCATGTAAACACCTCAGTCTGACCTGATTTGTCCCTTTCAGAATGATGTCTGTTATCTGTTCAATAAATAAATATTAGCCATGTAAACAATTGATCCGATCGTTTCTCCCTTGTCAGAATAAATRTATCCTATCCGGGGTTTTTTTCCACGTGGGTGTAACATTAGCTGATGTGTTGACTTGCTGGTAATTAAATTAAATTAAATTTAAATTAAATTTGGACTTTCACGTAAAGGGACTTTACTGAAGGAAGGAGCACTGATTGGCTCATCATTTCACAAGCATCTAACCAATCATAGACGAGATTGAATTCTTGCAACCAATCATAAAGCAGAGGGTGGGATTTACCAGAAGAGATTGGAAACCTTCAAGTTGAAGGGAAAAAAAACGTCATCTTTTTCTGTTACAAAGTCCTGTACATACTGTAGGAACATTCGAGTTACAAACTTTTGAAGATACGAACATAGTTATAGTTATATCAAACGTCTGGTGTACATTGTCACGTGCGTGTAGCTTATATATTCTGCAAGTGCAGTACAAGCCCAGGATGTCTGGAAGCAAGCGTGAAAGCAGCCGCGACGATGCTGGTACCGATAACAAGCAAGCAATAACGATGGAGACAAAAGTAAAAATTATTGAGAGAACGGATCGAGGTGAAAAGATGGCAGATGTTGCTCGTTCTTWTAACATGAAACATTCAACAGTCGGAACGATTCTAAAGAAAGCTGTACTGTAAAATACTGTGTTATATTACAATTGTGTTAGTATTCTAGTACCTAGACAATATTTGTTGGACTTACAAACAAACTGGACTTACGAACGAGCTCTCGGAATGAAACGTTCGTATTTAAGGGAATTACTATATTTCCGGTTTCCACAGAGGGGATAATAAAAAAAATTATCCCCATGCGCATGTAAAAAAAACAGATATAAATGCTTTATGCATTTAAAGGAAGAGATTTTTTTTTTTATTCAAGGCTGTCTTACGTCAAAATTCAGGTGAATATAAGTACATTATAAATTGGTCATTATAAACTTTCCTGATCTGCACACTGACCGTGAAATTTCCCACCCGGAATGCAAATAGAATGTACAAAGTAATTCATACCAAATTCCACAACCTCTTTCCATGCAAAAATGCATTCCAAAGTTCATCTGAGACTCATGTGCAGCTTCTGCACTAAATCGAGTTGGTATCTTTTAAAGTTTTTAAATTTTTCTTTCACCTGAACTAACCATGCGGCTAGTTGCAGAGCAGGAAAATATAAACCAAGCAAACCTATGGTAATGTACTTATATGCACCTCAATTTTAATATAAGACAGACTTGAAAAAAATGTGAACTATGCTTATCGGATCAATGTCCATATAAAATGTTACTGCCATGTATAGGCAATGTGCATCCCCGGCAGGGAAGTACAAGCCCAGGATGTCTGGAAGCAAGAGTGAAAGCAGCCTTGAAAACTCATCCAAAGCTCTTTTTGGAATTATATCAATTTGATTAAAATAAAAAAGAATGCCAAAAAAAGAAACTAAATGGACAAGCCTTCAATCTCCTTTCAATTTTACTTCTAAATAAATATAAATTACTGAAGACACAACTCAAGATAAATCGCTTATTGTGTACAGTAGGATTGGCAATGTGTGGTTGGTTAAGATTCCTTACATCTTTATGCAGCGAATGGTTTTGATCCATTCTCTAAAAGGATCAGGATTGATCCTAATCAGATTAACGTTTAACCATGGGAAGTTGAGTTATGCAGCCAGCTTAGCACTCCTCACACATAGCACTAACATTAGCGATAAACCCTTAACGTTGCATTAAACAGGAGGACAGGATGGAAAAACGGACAGGAAGGAGATTTGAATGACTTTTCGCCTCCTAATTCTTCCCTGAAATAACCTGGAAATCAAATAAAATGTACGAGCTGACCGCTACAGCCCTGCAGCATCATGTCTGTTTTTCAGCAATCACAGGGCTTTTCGGAAATGCAGGTCCTAATCTGGTGCGGTTTTGAAGGAAAAATGGCTGTGTGTATCTTTTTTTTTTCTTCTGGTGCTCTTCCACGGGGATTGAGGGACCCGGCAGCTTGCCAGGGAAGACCCTGTCCAGATTTGGCAGACGACTACAAATGCTTGGCAGCGCCGCTGGCTGAACGGTGCCAAAAGCGCACACTGGCACTGACTGCTGAGGTTCAGAGAGAGGTGAATCACTGCTCACAGTAGTAGTAATAGACCCACAGCTGCAAACCAGGTTTTAAAGACGTGAAGTCTCTCTTTCTGTGTAAAAATAGCCGGCTTTAGGATAATGCACTATAAATGTGGTTATGTAAAGGGCTGTAGCAGGTACAGCTTCGTATATAGAGGATTTCTGGCTTGCATAAGAAATATTGAGGGTAGAAGGAGTTTAATCTCGTGAAGAACTTATAGTTCAGCATTCAGGCTCTGACAGCTTTATGTAACTTTTTTCGGGTTTTAACTGGAACTTTTCCCATCCGCTAGTGTCCTCATAAAAATATGGCAAGACTCAGAATGAGTGGGATCAATGTGTTCATCAGCGGTAATGAGATTTATTCGGTTTGGTTCATTAAAACCCGCCTACATTCTGGCCTAATAAAAGGAAACGAAAGCAAGGGGAGTCTTTTTGCGAACCGCTTTTTTTTTTCTTTTTTTTGAGGATGCTGTAATTACTTCCCGAGAACCCCAGATGAGAACGAAATTAACTCATTTGTGAGAGTGAAGAGAAATTGCAAGAGAGTGAGGGAAGGGGAAAAAAGATTGTGGGGTGGAAAAGGATACAAGAAAGTAGCAAGGGGAAGAAAGAAAAAAAAAAGACGGGAAGAGGAAGAATCTGAGCAGTAGTGCTGAGATTTTTGCTGCATTGCACCTCGACTCGCAATCTCCCATAATCTCTATAGTCGTTTCCATGAATCGTTTCCTGAATCCAAAAAAAATTTAATAAATAAAAATTCACTGACATATTTGAACTTTATTTCTCTGTATCTTTCAAGTCATGGACCTCAATAGAGAGGAATAACATGAGCGCTTCATCCAAATCCAAAAGACTGACAAAGAATTGTGTCTTTTCCCAGGTTTGGAACTGCGGGGTGAGAAATTAAAGACAGGATAGATGGAGCAGAACAGAGGGATGGATGTGAGAGGTACCAGGTGCAGATGCCAGCCTATTAGGTAACGGTGATGATAATTAGAATGAGACGAGGGCCATTTGCATTGCAGACGGGAGCCCTATTTAAAGAAAAAATAACATGGCCTTCCAGCAACATCTGCAGCAGAGCAATCACCGTCGTCCCCTTCTGTTCAAACAGTTATAAAGCGGAGCTGATGGAAACAGCTACTACACCTCTAGCGCAGAACGTTGCCTTTGCCTCAAACCTGTTAGAGAGATTACATTAAACAATCAAGGCATACCTTATCTTTATTTATACAGGCTGTTTGGAGGTATTCTGAAATATATACACATGAGCTAATATGCACAGAGAGGATGATTATGTTACAGAAATATTGTGTTTTTGAACTTATTCATTCATTCATCTTCAGTTAACTCTTTATTCTGGTCAGAGTCAGACACACAGTGCATAAGCTGGGTATACAGTACACTCACATGAATGTACTGAACCAAACACCAGTGGTACTGTAGATAAATTACACAAATCTTTACTGGGGTAAAAGTAGAGATATCCCAGGTAAAATATTACTCAAGCGAAAGTTGAAGTCCTCCATTTACATGTCTATGTCTACTTCAATTTACTTAATCACACAGTGTAACACAAGTATTTGAATGAAAACTGCCAATGTTCTAGAAGGTTATAGAAAATTCTAAAAAAAAAAATTTTAAAAAGCTTTGGGATGTTTTGATACATTCTAGACATCTTCTGGAATATTCTAGTAAGTTCTGGAGAGTTCTCGAAAATTCCTGAAATTTCTGGAATACTCTATAACTGTCAAACATTCCAGAAAGTTCTAGAAAATACTGGAAGCAGCTTACCACTGAATTTAATTGGAATTTTTAAAGCGTTTCAAAAAAATCATTGTTCAGCAAAGTTCAAGTAGAACTAATAGTTTTGTTTTGTTTTTTTTACTTTTCTATGCTGATACAATTAGGAAATTTTGCTAACTTTTAAAACCAAACCAGGCAAAAGACAAGAACATTTAAAATTGTTGCATTGTGTTATCAAAAGTACTGAGCTTATATTAGCTCATGTGTAGCCTTAAGGCCTTGTAAAAGACTCTCACTCTCTCTCTGCCTCTATACTGTCCTTCCAGTCATGAGGTATTTTCGGCCAACCCACGGGCACATTAAATTCAATCCAGTAAAATTTTATTCATATAGTTCTTGAATAGCTYGAAATAGGAGTATTAATTAATGTTACCAGCATATTGTTTTATGAAGCGTGAAGCACAGCATATTCCATAGCATCGTCTCATGTGCAAGTATGCTAATGYTAATACTAGCAAACACCATCAAATCCCGGGGGAATCATATATTTGTACACTGCTAATTAATTTCCTTATTACCTTTTTCATCAATTTTCTTTTAAAAATTTGCAAACATTATGAACCACCACGACATACTGCATATTAAAATAATCAGCATAACAGAAGGTATGAACTGCTAAGCAACAGGTAACATTTCGTTTTTTTTGTTGTTGTTGTTGCTTTTTTTTTTTTGGGGGGGGGGCTCAAAAATGCACCATAAACATAATTAGCAATGAAAACACAAGTAGTCTAATGTACTCCTTACGCTGTTGTGACTGATGGCATGATAGTCACATGTCTACAAAGGTTCAATATGATCACATGTGTAACTGTTTAAGAAAATGTGTTTCAGTTATCATAAGATGAATTTTCTTGAGATTACTTGTTAAATTTTCACCGGGAGGCCATGCAAACCTGGAGCTAAGGCTCGAATTCAAGAGCTACTCTCTGTTTAGCTATTTTTATATTTTGTAGTTTGCTTTTAATAAACTACACATTCCTCATTCTCACACTAATATCCTTTAACCAACATTTGCATCCTTATTCAGCTACAGTAATTAACAGTTGCACTAACTAAACAGACTGAATGTCAGAAAATACCGTCCAACTGTGAACGCCGTATCTGCTCTTTGTCCTACTGCTAAAAACTGCAAACAGCCCTCTAAACAGACTCCAAATCCACTTCAACTTTCAACCCCTGGTCTTTCCGTGATCATTCAAGAGCACTGGGATTTAATGAGGTAATTCAAACACACTGATGCAATTTTTATACAAGCCTCACAGTTAAAAATCAGTATGCCTGATAAGCCTGGTCCTTTGCCGAGCAGGATCTTTCATTCATTATTGATGCGTGGAGAGAGAGGAGTCTACACCTGAAGGCACACAAGGATTCCCAAAGCCAGGCTGGTCATCAAAGCCTCCTCCATAATCTCTACTTTTCTCCTTCTCAACCCCCTCGCACCCTCCCTCTCTCTCTCTTGTTACGCCACATTACAAAGCCCATCGTACTCAATTTCTATAAACCAGCAATGTTTAATTATAAAATTATTTGCATCATCATATGCGCATTAAGCTCATAGTGCGATGGTTAAAGCCTCACAGCGTTCTAATTAAAATGGTGATATGAATGTCTCAAGGCCGACTAGGCCTGTTTGTGCGACTCGGATACGCGGCACTTCCAATCTGTGTTCGAGTGAAAACCGGTGGCATCTTTATGGGTCTGTTTTTCTAAAAGCGTACACCGAACAGTCATTAATGCCTCAGTAATTACTTCTATGATCTTCGTTCACGTAGCTGACTAGCTGACACTTTGTGTATGAGGCTTTTTTTTCTCTCTCTCTCTCATGTAATTAAACGTCAGATTGATAGCTCTGTTGCAGACAGTACTACAAAACCACGGGCGGGAAATGAGGAACCGCACTGACAGAGGATTTGGCGTTAAACGTATTAGAATGAGAATTCAAACTCACTCAACAGCACTGCGCTGCTGTCACAGATCAGATGTCAGTAGCTGCAGAGTTCATTCCATACAGTAGTATGGTGTGATCTTACACTATCATTGGTACACTGGCATCTCGCATAGCCCTAATCTGATGAAAATACAGAGAGAAAGCCAAGTTAGGAATTGTTTAGTTAGACGTGTTAGACTTCCAGCTGCTGAGGAGAAAGCTCATGATAATTTTAGCAAGTTGTACTTGTAAAGGTGCTTGATTCTGCTGTCCTATAAACTTGACTCCATCATTGCAAACGATGGTTGGTCGCGATGACCCACGCCATCATTACAGATAAGTTATGTTGCTGAGGAACCCGATCTTCTTGCACCCCTCCCAAATTATTTACACGCACTCACACACACCTTCAAAACATGAACCACTATGCCACTTAGGTTACTAATAAACACAAATTAAATAATGTCCTAATCAGTGCAAAAACTGTTTGGTTTACATATTGTATAACCTGCAAGGATTTGGTCTAACTTTGTTGTCCTAGCTTTGTAAACTCAGCACGTCCAATTATGAGTACTACTTTTTATTTTTACTACAGTTTGAGTTTTATGAGGGACGTTCAAGTCAAACAGGGACTTGTGAAGAAATTTCTCATGAATGAAGGCATAAACCTGATCGACAATTACAGATGACTTTAAGCACAGTACAGTGATGAGACCAAACAGCTGAGCGGTGCAAACGTTTTAAAGAAGGCCATACATCTGTGAATAATACTCCTGGCTGAAGTGACTCAAGGTCTACTGCAGTCGTTCCCATGAACATTCAGCGAGTGGAACGCCTAAAGCTTGAAAGTTGACAAATAATTTGTCGTAATGCACACAATCACTCACCAACACCACTTGCACATTAGAGGAACTTGGAACTTGACCTCGCTCCAAGCCATTTCCACATATTTGGGTCAGTAAAGTAGCTCCTGGGAGGCCAGCGTTTTAAATCCGGAGCGTGGCTCTGGCATACTGATAAACTTTTCTACCTTGATGTATCCAAGCACTAGTGAAAYATTGGGCTAAGTGCATTAGTGTTGGATGGGATTATACAGAGAAATAAAGGGTAGTCTGTACTTTCATTACTGTGTTCTGTTATTCTGCACAATCAAAAGTCCAAGTTTGACTTGAACATCACTTCATAATAACATTTCAGAATGTCTCTCTCTCTCTCTCTCTCTATAAATGTTTCCAAAAAAAAAAAAACCTTGAGGTTGCCAGAGTGGATGGTCTTGCATCTAATTCTAATGCCTTACTATCAGATACTCCAATTGATAAAAACACAAACATTACGCCTTTTTAAATAGCGCACGCTTCTTTTGTTTGTTTGTTTTCTTTCAAATTCTGTCCTCGCAAATGTATTTTTTTTCTCTCATACAAAAACTGAGAGATCCGTTCTGTGCAATTTCCTAATCCGACTGTGTTACGAGTTTCTGAAGCACAATGCATCTGGAACGGAAAAAGATCAAGCATGCGCGATARGATCAGCCATTACCAAACATTTACAATCTTTTTTTTCTCCCCCAAATAAAGACTACACACTATAACACAGCCATTTCGATCTCCTTCAAAGAAAGAGCTCGTAGAGTCCCAGAGTTTTAGAATGAGATTGCTAAAATGCATCGAGTCATCATGTAATAGCCTAATCATTCCTACTTCTAATTTCTTTTGCTAACAATGTAAGGGATGTTTTGAAACATGAACCAGCATGGCTTCTGTAGCAGAWCCTCYACTGCAGTTTATCCAGTCATGTATTTGTGTCAATTATCGAGCTGAATGGAGCTCATCAGACCAGACTACTACATTAATAGAGGAATTAACTCAGACATTTTCACAGACATTATACATTTCTTATTTTGTTTACCCTCAAAAGTTCTGATCAGCATTTAAAAAACTAAGGATGGAAAGAGGAATCGACGGAGAATGTATTTATTTGGGTTAAAAGCGTATAGTACTTGATCCACACCTCATTTCGTCATATTAAATTAAATTTAATAATGTACGGTAGATTGAATAAAAGAAAAATGAGAACAAATGTTTAACTGCGACAGGCTGAAAAATGTCTAAAGGTACAATTTTAAACATTAGTTGTTTATGTAACCACCTCAAGAGCAACCTCATTTCCCCTCTCGTCTTTTCCACGTCACCATCATATATACTAATCATGATCATCTGCTCATGGTCATCATCAGCACCTTCTTCTCACTGGTTCATACATAAAGACCTTTTTTTTAATGCATGAATGATTCATAGGTCACTGTGTGGCTTAACGAACAATAAAAAAACAACCTCCTCAGGTACAGGGACTGGACTGAAACTCAGAGACAAAAAGTCCTTCAGGAAGCCTGAAGAATGATTCCTCAAGACTACATCATAAATACAAGGATGTCTGGCTCTTTGGAAGCAACATCTCTTTAGAGTTTAATAGTTAAAAGCGGCACTATGATTAGGCATTAAAAGGTAATATCAATCATGGAAGTTGATTATCCTGGACTCATTGTAACTAGAGCTTTCCTAATGCTACTTGAATACACTTGGTGTATGAGATCTGAGCTTGAAGGGTCAGCTCACCTACTGTGCTGGAGAGACCTGTGCCGGAGTGAAAAAGTATTATAAGGCATGTCAGCTCTCAAGGCATGCGTGATAGATTTCCTCTCTTCTATGAGAGCACTTTGCCACCTACTGACCACCGAATGCTATCACATGACTCCTTCAGCCATTATGTACTCCTGTTTGGTCAGACAGGAAATATAACTCATACYTCATTGGCATATTCAGAGTMACCTGAGCGAATACACCGAATGAGTCCATAGAGTAGTTTTTTCCMGAAAGACAAACGAGCTTAATAACTGAATTCTCTGTTTCGAAGAAACACTGACAGGAAGGTGTGTGTGATCGGGCTAAAGCTTTAAGCATGAATTTTTTAACGTCATAGCACAGCTTAAAAATGAACCGTCTTATTAATGTAAGGGGACTTGAGGCTATTGCGTCTCTGAGGGTCGTCCTTTGATATTATTTCTCTGAATCATTAATTTTGCATGGCTCGAAGCTTAATCAGCTACCTAATGCTCGACGTCTTCATTATCCAGAAGCTCGGAGAACTTGCCGTAGCTGCCGGGACGGCACACGAATTCTAATGAAGAACAAGGAGGGAAAGAAGCGGACGCACAAAAAAAAAGTTAGACATATTTTATTCATTTTCCGAGCTGACAATCCTCGAAGAAGACATGTTAGCAAATCAGCATCATAATTATGCCACTCACAAGTCAATGGCGTACTGGTGGGCATTAGCATACTCCTAAGCATGTTTAATGGATATACTTCACTGACAACTAAACATCAAAAGTCTTTGTACTGTATCTTTGTCTCTTAGACAGACAGCATGAAGGGCGGGGGGGGGGGGGCAGATGAGAATGAGGGTTCTCCCAGAGGAGAAAAGGGGAGGGACAAACCAAACCTATGCCTCAAATAATGTTGCAACAGGAAGACTGGGGGGAAAAAAGAAAGTGAACAACAGAAAATTAAAGAAAGATTAAGACAGACAATATGAAATGATGTCTTTAAATGAAAAACAGAATGAAACAAGTATTAGTGATTTTGATTTGGTTTGCGCTCTTATTTGTGGTTCTTCCTACCTTGTTTTTTTTTTTTTTTTGCTTGTTTATAATCTATCCTTTCATTCATGCGTAGCCTTTCATTCATCTTCAGGAACCGCTTTATCCTGGAAAAAGCTGCACTCGATTCGGAGCCTATCCCGACTACTACTCTGGGCGTGAGGCAGGAATACTGTCCTGTACATCCTGGATGAGCCACATGATGCACAATTAAAATTCACAACGGGAGACAGGAGGAAACTGGAGAACTGGGAGACGAGGCAGACAGGTGCATGCAATGAGAATGTATAAAACGTCACGCTGTGTAGGAGTAACCTGAACTCGAGATYGAATTAGGAGCCCTGGAGGTGTACCTGAATCTTGGAAAGAGTTTAGAAACCTGGAACCGTAAGTAAAAAATGTGTTTAATGATATGACATGGACAATGAGGCAAACTTGGAAGTGGAAAATGGGTTTAGCGCTGAATCCTAAACAGCTCTCTGTTGCAGACTACACACTATATAGTGTGTGTGAGCATATGGATCTTTGCACAATTACACCACTAAGTTTTTTGCATAATTACTCACTTCCATGCTGTTTTTTGCGTAATTACTACCACTTTGGAATTTCCTTCRGGATCAATAAAGTATCCATCTATCTATTCAAATCATATCAAATATAATGCACTATTTATAATATTATAAAGTACTAATAAATATTGGCAGAAACAMTCAGAGAACACAAGTATTCCCATAAGTAAAATTCATGGAAATCCTGGGAGTCTACAATTATTTTCAGGGAAACTTAGYATGCATACTCTAAGTATTCCCAGGACCACTTAGGATCCACAAATATTCACAGGAACACTGGACGTCCATACTTATTCCAAGAACTGATCCACTGAGCACACATAAGTATTCCCGGGAAGAATAAAAAATAAAAAAAATCGTTCTCCGGTACACATTCATACTGTTCACATGCATATTGTTGTTCATCATAAGTTTGCCTTAAAGTTTTAAAGTTGAGTAGAGACAGTGTGTCGAGTGATTGCATATCGAGTAATAAACGTTACATAACACACACACAAACATACATACTGTATATGCCACTAGTGTAATACAGTAAAAAGCGCAATTAACTTAATTTCACTGATTAGTTACTTGTGATTTATTTATATGCTTCTTATATATCTATTTTTATACATATTTAGTTTTTRGCATTGCACTGGTAACTTCTATTAGTAACTAGTACCCTGTGTCGACTGAATATATACAGTGTGCAATGACATGTATAAATCTGTCTGTATTAACGTCTCTMTAGCTTCTGGATATCTAATTTTCTTTGGGATCAATAAAGCACCTATCCATCTATCTATCAAATCAAATATAGTGCATTATATTATATTATAAAGTAACAAATACTGCCTGAAACACTTTGAGATCCCGGGAGTGTACAATTATTCTCAGGAAAACTGGGCAAGCATACAGTAAGTATTCCTAGGAACGCTTTGGATMCACACGTACTCCCAGGAACACTGCAGGTACATACTTATTCCAAGCAACACCATATACTGTACATCACCTGGACTTTGAGTCATTAATATATATATGTGTGTGTGTGTGTGTGTGTATACAGTACATATGTGTATGTTATGTAAGATATACTAGTGGCAGGTGTTTGTGTGTGTGTGTGTGTGTGTGTGTGTGTGTGTGTATATATATATATATAAACACACTGTATATATACACCCCTGCCACTAGTATAATAGAGTGTGGAGCGCGCGTGCCAAAGTCACGTGCTGTCCAAAATAACGATCAACTTACCTGCGCGTGAAGACGTCACCTTTCTTCAAATCCTAAAATAACGAGCTTTATAAGCAGCCGCGCGGACTCGTACCTCGGGTTCCTGGAGTCGTACCTCAGCTCCTCAGGTTACACCGACCTTACACACTGTCACAGCGGGGACAGAGAGACGAGCGGAGGTCCCCTCCAAACCGGGGGCAAAATAAAGAAAGAAAGAAAGAAAGAAAGAAAGAAAAAGAAAAACCCTGAACAACCCCGCGCAGTGACCGGTGCGCGCGCGGGAGAGGAGTGGAGGGTAACGGATAGGAAGGCAAGGGGCGGGGCTTTGTGCACCGCGAGCTCGTCTCGTGGAACGGAGCTTGTTAACGAGGAGCGCGCACGAGCAAGGGCGCGCGAGTCCGAATTAATCCGGTACGGCGACGTCTGTGCGCGTGTTACAGTTACTGTAGGAAAGCAGAATGACGCTGACGCACGTGCGAAAACGCATTCAATGTCAGCCATGTAGAGCTCTAGTTTATTAGTCAATATAGACATAGAGAAAGATAAATCAAAAATAGTCTGATATTGTTGACTGGTATTAATGTAAGTATTAGTAATTAATTATAAATATTGCCTGAAACACACAAGTATCCCTAGGAACACTGGGTGTCCATAAGTATCCCTGGAAATCACCGGGTCTGTACAATTATTCTCAGGAAAACATACTGTAAATTATCCCTAGGAACACTTAGGATACGCAAGTATTCACTGGAAAACTGCATGTGCATCCTTATTCCAAGCAACACTGAGCCCGCATAAGAACACAAGTATTCCTGGGAACACTTGGAATATACTAAGGATAACAAGCACATGAGTATTCCCAGGAACACCGGAAATGCATAAGCGTTCTCCGGTACACATGCATTCTGTAAATATTCCCAGGAAAACGGGGCATGCATAAGTATTCTCAGTAAAACTGGGCATGCACACTAAAGATATTCCCAGGAACACTTTGGATACACAGGAACACTTCAGGTATATGCTTATTCCAAGCAACACGAGCACACAAGTATTCTCGGCAACACTTGAAATACACTTAGGATACACAAGTATTCCCAGAAACGCTGGATGTTCATAAAAATTCCTTGAAATCCTGCAAGTGTCCAATTAATCTTAGGAAGGAATACTTATTATAATATTATAAGTATTCCCGAAAAAGCGAGCATGCATACTGCACATATTCCAAGGAATACTTAGGATACACATGTATTCAAGGGATCACTGCCGGTGTATATGTAAACATTCTCCGGTACACTGGGCATGCATTAGTGGTCTTAGGAATGCTGGGCATGCATAAGTATTCCCAGGAACACTGGGCATGCATAAGTATCCCTGGGAAAATTGGGCTTGAATAAATTTTTGGTATGAATACTGAAGATGCACAGGTATTCCCAGGAACACTGTGTGTGCATAAGTATTCCTAGGAACATCTGGGATGTATGTCTTCCCAAGAACATTCCGATGAACATTGAGCAAGATGCATAAGTATTCCCAGGAGCACAGGGTTTCCTAGAGTATTCCTGGGAACATTCGGCATGCATACATTTGTGTGTGAATTCTGGGAATGCACAGGTGTTCTCAGGTACACTGTGTGTGCATAAATATTCCCAAGAACATTATGGATGCATATCTTCCCGAGAGCATTCCTAAGAACATTGATCATGCATAACTATTCTCGGGAGCACTGGACATGCATGAGCATTCCCAGGAGCACTGGGCATGCATACATTTTTCCGGGAATGTACAGATATTCCCAGGTCCATTGTGTGTGGAGCTGTATTTTCAGGAACATTGGACAACTATAAGTATAAGTATCCCAGGAATATTATGTGTGCATAAGTAATCCCAAGAACACTGGGTGTGTGGAAATATGTCAAAGAACACTGGACATTCATAAGTATTCCCTGAAACAGAGGGTGTTGAGAAGTATTCCTGACAACACAGGGTGTGCATGTTTAAGCTTAGGAAAACGGAGCATTCGTAAGTATTCTTGGGAATACTGTCCGTGCATCCTGTAAGTATTCATCATAAACATCATAAATATTCCCATAACACTTGTTGAAATGTAATTTCAGCAACACTGCAGCTGCATACATACATCGCAGGGTGTGCAGTAGTATTCCCAGAAACATTGGGTTTGCTTAAGTATTTCCAAGAACACAGGGTATCCACAAGTATTCCTGACAACACTGGGTGTGCATAAGCATTTGTGGGAATACCTTTGTGGGAATTTGTGGGGCATGCATAACTCATCTCAGGAATACTAGCACTGCATAAATATCCCCAAGAACACTGAGCATACATTAGTAGTCTAAGGAACACTGGGTATTCCCAGAACATTGAACATGCATAGGTATTTCGAGAAACACTAGCTGTGAAGTGGAGGTATGCCCTTGAGAGGATGCAAGGCTATAATAGGACATCATGCACACACATATTCACACATGCCTTCACATGAAGGTGAAATTTAGAGTTTCCAGTCCACCCTTGGCAATTTGGGAGGTGAGAGGTAACTGGAGAACTCATGTGAAACTCCACACAGGTAGTAACCAGATCTCAGGATCGATTCTGATGCAACACCTTGACACACCGATGCGTTTTTGTGCATTTAATTTGGCAAGCGGCATCTCACAGTTTAGTTGATTTTGGGAGATTTACAGTACATCCAACAGTATAGTATCTTCGGTAACTGTTTATCCTGGGCAGTGTTGTGGTGGATCCTAGGGGCGATTTTGGAGTAGATAGTCCAGGTACTGAAACAGTGCACCGACAGTAATCCAAACTCAGAGTCGAACCAGAGACCCTAGAGCTGTGAACATCACTCTCTATGTTCTACTGTGCCACTGATTTATACTTCAAATTGCTGCTTTTGTAGTGTTCAAACAATGTCGTTTTTACCTGATTTCAAGCATGGTCCAGATACTCAAGATGGTCATATTGTTGTATTGGGTAAATAAAAAATATTGGTTTAGGATAAAATTATCGAGTAGAAATTCTGAAATAAGCAAATAATAATTAATAAATGCTTCGTAGGAAATATAATCCCTTGCATGATTAAGATATAGAAATCGGCAACTACTACCGGGGGACTTGAGGCACTATGTGGGGTGCTCCCTGGGCACCATCGCAGAGCACACTCAAACACTATGGGCAATTTGGAAATACTAACTATATTAATCTGCATGTTTTTGGATTATGGGAGGAAACCCACCATGCAAGCGTGGAGAACATGCAAACTCCATGCAAATTCAATCAAACCCTCAACCCTAGAGGTGTAAGGCCACAGTACGAACCACTACAACACCGTGTGCCTTATCCACTAAGCCACAATTATAGTTTCAGCCTCAGACTTCATTCATTCARGCTTTCTATCTTAACAAAGCATCCCCAGGAATATTTTAAGCACTGCCAACAGCTCTAAATATTTAGCATCCCAGGCCATGTTGTGCTGCAGTTGTTGAGTTTTCTACTGTGTGAAAGACAGACAGGTATTATTATGCTGACAGATGAGGACGTCGGAGCTTCTGCCATCGCATCGTTAATGCTTTCGCTCGGGTCTTCTCGAATGCACTTCTTTCTCTCTCTCTCTCTCTCTCTCTGTATCTGTCTACCTCTTTCTATCTCTTTCGGTAGGAAAAGATGATGTCATTATCAGCACAGGAGGCTGAGTGTGCATTCCTCTTCCCCAAGATGTTGTCTGCTCCACAGACAGTGAGAGAAAACGGGACAACGAGTGATAGTACAGCGGAGAAGAGAAACTCCTCTTTTTGACACTGCATCAATGCGCATCCCCTTATCTACGCCATTTACTGCCCGGCCACACAATTACCCTGCTGGCTTTTTTCACATGCTGGTGACATACTATTACTTTCCTACACACAYCATTTGAGTGTTTTCAGAGTGCCATAGAGGACGGACATTTACACACACATGCGCRCACACACATAGACGTTTATTAAAGAGATGTAAGGGAATGTGAATCTACTATGTACTGAGGTAGTATTTTGTATCGGCTATACTCAATAATGTTTTAATAAGCTGTCTCTGTCCATTGGTTCTCCTAATGAGTTTCTTTTCAAGCTGTTTGTATGGGTGTTTGTGCGTCCATGGTCATTTAAATGTGCCGATGAGTCTAGGTACAGTTTAAGTAATTTGTGTGTGTGTGTGTGTGTGTGTGTGTGTATTTATTTATTCATTCTATTACCAATTAGCAATCTCTACACCAATTAGCCATAACATTAACACCACAGTAAGAAATTATATACCAGGTGACATGATCATGGGTATTCAAGGAGCATGTATGCCTGTGGGGACCAAACAGCAAGTCTGTCTGGTCCGATCCAACWAAGAAGTAAATATACAGTAGCACAGATTGCTGAAAAAAGTTAATGCTGACAGTGAGAGAGATGYATCATAACAYTGAGTGCATCACAGCTTCCTGTATAAGAGGTCACGGGGATGGGACTAATTATTAGGGTTTTCCYCCATAATTTAGCATTGGCCACTCCCACATACACAAGCTCAAAAATGCCCAAGATTTCTGATAGGGCAATGAGACTGTGCCATACCCTCAGAGCTCTCTATGCAATTTCACTCTCTAGGTCACTCTCTAGGGATTTGAACTCSTGATAATAGGATGGCTGCTTTTCTTTCTGGTATGCCACCTGGGAGCCCGCTTGCTCTTATCACCCTGAGAACATGATTGGAGTTGTGGCAATGTCAAGCGATTCGACACGATTTAGCACCCACACGCCTGTGTGGATCATGTTCGCCAATTTACATAACAAAAACAAGTCCAAGGAACACTGTAAACCTCCATGTTCAAATTTTAATGAATGTGCAACTAACAAATGTCCGAGTATTTGAAATTCAATTCTTTGTTTCACACATAAAATATACTGTATATTGACAATGGACCTTGATTCACTACAAAATGTGTAAAAGCCAAAAAAAAAAAAGCTCATATTTATGAAAGGTGTTGTACAGGGGTCCATTCTTCGTACGTCGCTTGAAACATCCGAGATGAATTGACAGATCTAAGATGAGATCATCGTGCTAATTACGATGCGGCTAATTCGGTTCTTCGAGCACACCTGTTGTTGATGATTAGTATAACTGGATTGAGTTGTCTAGGATTATTTGTTATTTGTTTGTTTAAAAGGCGATATGCATCGACAGTAGAAACACTGATCACCACCCCTGCGATTGGTTGACGAAATGGCAAAAGAGCATTTTTTTCTCAAGCGGAGAAAGAGCTTTTATTAGAGGGTTATGGAGAATTTAAAACTTTAATAAAGACAATTTAAAATAAAGTTATTAAATACGTAAGTGCTGCCCGTGTTACATGTTATATGTGTGTATGTATATATACACACTCTCAAATCCTATTTGTATTCATTTAAAGTTAGCTGAACAAATTTGAAAATTTAATTAATCATAAGTACTTAAGTAACAGTAACAGTAAGTGTCACCTCAAAGTTCCTGCAATTTGAATCTCAAGCGCTCTGGTGGCTCAGTGAGAGGTGTCTCGCCTGCCACACGAAAGACCCGGGTTCGATTCCCGCGCTGGATTGAATTTACTTTACTTGCAACAAATTCAAATATTGATARTTCTGTTTACTTAAAATTACTTAAAAATATGTAACTGATTACCTCAAATATTTTGAGTTTTGCCAACTTAATCGGGTTTACAGTGTAAAAGTGAAGTAGAAGAACAAGTATAGTCAGAAGTATATTGTCATGCTGTGCTAAAGGATCCTGTGTATCACGCAATACACGAGGAATTTGAAAAACTCACAAATCCTCACAATTTCAGTAACCGGTTGCTCTCTCATAAACGGACAAGACATGACTGCAACAGATTTGAGTAAATTACCTCCACTTATATAGACGCAATCGGGGGATAGAATGTTACATATTATTAGACACACACGGAGATTAACACACGAATGATGACCACAGACACACACACATATATACATACACTGTATTTATGTTTAAATACATCCATCCATATATACATGCAAGATACTTTTCTTTTCCCCGCGGAGTCAGTCCGCGTCAGTCATGCTCTTTAACCAATCAGATGTGATCTCGCCATTTCAGCCAATCATAACCCGCCAGGAGCGCAGCCTAAATCCTGTTTACATGAAGTAAACCTGCTCCCGAGCAGGTTTAAGCTTACGGACATGTTGCTATGACAGCAAGCGCGAGATTCGCTTCGAAGAACGAAACAATCCAAGATCAGGACAAATCCACAACAATCAAGTCCAGCTAACTGAGTTAGTGACGTACGAAGAACGGACCCCTGTATTTGCTCCCATTATCTTGTAAAGGTGTTCTACAAATACTGTTTCCTTTGCTAATGATTGAGTTGTTTTTATAAACTGGTTGGACAAAATTAAATAAAAAAAAAAAAAAAGATTTAATTGTCTGCCTTTAGCTTTGATTACAGCACACAGTGTGGTGGCAAAGTCACATGTGAAAATGATTCCTCATGCTCCCAGAATCACGCTTTCACAATTTGATCCCTGGGCCATCATGGAAAGAAAGATCCATAGATGTGATAACCTGCTCGTTCAGTACATTCAGGTCGTCAGCTGACTTCATTTTATTGCCACTGAGTCTAGACCTGTCCGAATGAAGCAACCCCAGATCGAATGAAGCAATGCCTCCAGAGGTTTCTACAGTGAGGAATATGCATGATGGGTGCATCGCTTCACGACATTCCCTTCTTACCCTGACGCCACATCAGTCCGGTGTAGCGTCAATCTGAACTCATCAGGCCGCATGACCTTTTTCCATTGCAATAAAATCTAATCTTTATGCTCCGTAGCAAACTGAAGCACTTTTTTTTCTGATTAGTTTCRCTACTCTTACTTTCTGATTTTTACTGTGAATTGTTTTATGATGCAACTGCACAAWGCGTTTAAGTGATCTCCAATCTTTTTTTTTCCCCATGCACTATCCTTCCAGYTTTTAATAATACATTGAACAGTTCTTAATGCAATTCCAGTCATTTCAGCAATCTCCTTAATTGTTTTTTTGTTGTTGTTTCCTGAAATAGCGGCTTTTAATTTGACCAGGCGATGTCCATTTTTTAGGTTTAAAGTTAAATCTGAAATACTTTCCTTGACAGGATCACCACTCCCCAAATCAAAATGTGCAGTGATAAATAGTGGAAGAAGCATCGTACTGAATACGCTCGATACTGGCTAATATAATCCTTTTTTTTTTTTTTTTTTCGGTCCGAGCATGTCACTTAAAACAGCTGTTTCGGACAGATCTAACTGAAATCTGACAGAGGTCCTTACAGCTTCAGTTTATCACTGTGCTATCTCATCAGTGTTCTCTGACAACCAAATTACAGCCATGACACTCGGGCAAAGAAGTACGAGCGCTCCTCCCTAATCCTCCGCAGCGATCTCTGATCAATGGCCTGTTTCACCGTTCATCTTGTAAAGGTTAAAATACTGACCGCAAGCTTGTTGGGCCTGATTTAGATCTGTTGTTATAGACCCAGACTACAGACCTTGGATCATTTCTCTTTATTCCTTTTTCTTGCCATTGCTGAAGATAAAAGGAAACGCCACATGTAACTATTTCACTGATTCACAACTTGTCAGTAATGTTCATTCTAGACTCTGAAAGTGTTGGAGGGACATAAAATGGAGAGAGAGAAAGAGAGAGAGAGAGAGAGAGAGAGAGAGAGAGAGGTCACTATTTGTCTGTATATTGACTCAGGAAAGATGAGAGAAGACAGGATAGGGGAGCAGCGCACCAGAATGGATGAGCTGTCCACACGCGAAAGGCTCTGATCCGATTGCCAACATAATTACAGGACGTGGACTTGCTGAGACAGGCTCCGTGTGGACAAAGCGTCCTGCCTGGCTCCGTACATAGTAAATATGAATTTTAAACACTTTTTCTGTCAGCAGCAGGTCATCTGTTTTGCGCACTTAAATGTTTCCTGTCACCCCTCCCCCTCTTAAAGCAGCATGTATTACAAGATGGCATTCCTCCAGTGCCAAGTGTTAAGTCAGCAAGCACGCTCTAATGCTTTTCATATTTCATAGTGATGAGTGAGAATGTCAGTGCAGCATGAGCATCCACGCACACACACACACACACACACACACACACACACACACACAGGATTTGATTAATGCTCTGAATCTGCAACCTGAGAGGGATTTCTTACCTTGAGTTCACCACCATCCTCTTTCTATGACCAATCTGTGGTTAGAACTGTCGCCTTGCATCTGCAGGGTCTGGGTTCGATTCCTGTCTTGGTTTCTTCTGGGTATTCCGGTTTTCTTCCAGAGTCCAAAAGCATGCAGATTAGGCTAACTGGCAATCCCAATTTGACCATAATGTGTGTGCCTGCCATGGATTGGCACCCCGTCCTAAGTCTCCTGGGATAGGCTCCAGGTTCCCCATGACCCTATATACAGGACAAAGCGGTATGAGTGAGAAATTGTAAGCCGTAACTAGTAGAAAAAAAAAAAAAACTACAGTATATATAGAAAACAATCTGTAACTAATCAAATAAAGTTTGGCAAACTATCTGGGGGAAGAGGTGTTTTGATATATGGGACATCAAAAGTTTGATTTTACCTTAATATATGGATATTTAATTATCCATAATTATATAGGAATTTCTGTAGTTCTTTTGTATTTATTCTCATATTCCAACTGTAGCAGGACCTCCAGTCAACATCAGTTAGACTAATCTGCATGTCTCTGGATTGTGGAAGGAAATCCACCAAGCACAGGGAGAACATGCGAACTTCATGCACAAGGCGGGAATCTACTGATCCCCTAAAGAGACATGGATGGAAAAAAAATAAACGTCGGAGAAAAAAAATTCCACCTAGAAAAAAAAATGCAAGGCAAAAAAAAAAAGGCTAACAGGATATGGGTGAAAAAAGAATTGAATCTAGGGGGGAAAAATAGAAAAATTTTGTTCTCGAGATCTCGCAATAATTGACTCTATATCGTTGCCGATTTAGTCCAGCAGATGGCAGCAATGCTCCAAAAAGTTTKATCCTTGATCGCAATACTGATCCAATCCATTGAGTGTCAGTATTGCGCCTAAAAGCTGGCTGCCAACCGCTTAAAAAAAAAAAAGAAGAAAGAAGGAGACGCATATTCGGAATGATGATACTTAGAGTTACACGYGCGTTGTTAAACAGGCATGGAGAGAATTACTGAGTAGAATTCTATCTGTGTTTTACTTTTAGCTTGGCCTAAAATATATTATAAAATTTAAAGACATTCAGCCCTTTCCGTATTTTGGCGCCGGAAGTACACGTGGTGTCGAATATTTTTCCTCCTATGTCCCATTTTTTTTCTTCCCCAGACTCCCCCGCCCACCCTCAAAAAAAAATATCTACCCCCCCCCCCTTTTTTTCCTTTAACGAATTTTTCCCTCCATGTTAGTGATGGGAAGTTTGAATCATTTTAGTGACTCGATTCTTTGAATCTCGTTCATTAAAATGAGCAAATCTTTTTTTGAGTCATTTAGATAATTTCGTTCTTTTGACCAGAAATAAAATAAAATGTAAAATTTTCAATAAACAGGAAATTTACGCATCTACATACACAAATTTTGTCTATAGTTCCAGAAAGTAAAACATTACAATGCAGCTAAGGACATATTATAAACTGAATGAGCAGCTCACCATCGTATCTTCTAGTCAGAGTCGTTTGTTCTTTTAAATCTATTACACTTCATAGTGTCTATGGGGGTCACGTGACAAAAGACCGAACGACTCGGACTTGAAGAGTCGTTGAGAATCTTTCCATTCTGTTTCCTGTACATAATTTACAGAGGTTTCGCGATGATTTGCGCATATACGCCCAGTAGAAAATGAACGAATCACTCTCCGAAACTACTCGTTCTTCTGAGTCACGTTAAAGATTCGTTCAAAAAGAATGAATCGTTCATGAACGACCCTTGAGGTGCAAGGTGACACTGCTATCCACTAAGCCACTCTGCCAGCTAGCACTAAGAGTAGTTTCTATATAATAGTTTTTTTATATAAACTTCTTGTAACACACTGTTTCTATAATAACAGTGAATTTACATGAACTTAAGTAGATTTTCAAATGTACAGAACTGTGCAAAAGTCTTCAGTCTCTCATTTCTTCATATTTTGCTTACAAAGAGCGAGACTGTCTTGTATTTTTAATGCAGTCTTGAGGAATAGTTCTCAAGAATTCCTGAAGGACTTTTGTTGCTTTCACGTTTTTCAGTCCAGACACTGTACCTGACCAGATTCAGAGGAATGTTTTTTATTTGTTAAACTACACAGATAGATGATCAGGCCGGTGATTAGTATAGTAGTGATGCTGAATGCTGATTGGTTGGAACAGACAAGAGGTTGATACATAACCAATTTTTAAACTCTATCTTTAGGCATTGAGTAGCCTGTTGCAAATGTCAAACATTTGTTCCCATTACTTTAATTTAATCTACATCACTTAATTTAATTAAAAAGGCAGAATGAGGCATGGCTCAAAAAATTTGCACAGTACTGTACAGTATATTTTGAAGCAAAGGAAACTGTATACTGGGCAATAATATAAAATCATGGAGACACTTACAGTATTAAATATTTATATATGGAGTCTCCAGTGTGGGAGATTAACTTGTTTTTCTGAATGCTCTACAACATTAAATGTAACCATAGATTTAAAAAAAACTATTATATTAATTAATTTATAACATTACAGGATTGTTGGCTTAAACAGAATAAAACAAGTTGTAATGAGCTGTTATGGAAAATAATCAACTTCAAAGCATTTCCTATAACAGCACATTCCAAAGTTTTTTATTCTTTCTTTATGGGGAAAAAAAAGTCTCCAATGTTACAGACTTATCTCACACTGAGGCAAATGAATGATCTTTCACACTTAACCTTTAATAATACTTTAAGTACAATCAGATTTTGTGTGTAGTTTCTGTTAAGGTCAGAGGTCAGGTTGGATCATGCGTTTTCTTCCCCTCTGCATGGCAGTTTCTCATCTGAAGACAATATACACCTTGCACCGTCCGGGTTCGATTCCTGATCAGGTTCTGTGTGCATGGAGTTTGCATGTTCTCCCTGTGCTTGGTGGGTTTCCTCCAGGTACTCCGGTTTCCTCCCACAGTGCAAAGACATGCATATTAGGCTAATTAGTGTTCCTAAATTGCTCGTAGTGTGTGTGCCCTGGAATGGATTGGCACCCTGTCTTGGGTGTACCCCGCCTCGTGCCCCAAGTCTCCTGAGACCCCCCCAAGAACCTGGATACAGGATAAAGCAGTATAGATGAAAAATGAATGAGTGACAGTTTATAATAACCCTTTTTTTTTTTTAGTATAAAATACTTATTGGCTTTTATTGACTCATCATTGGGCATATATATTTTTTTAATCCTTCTTCATTAAAACATCCAGTAGTCTCTGTTTCCTCCTTGACACTGACATGACTTTTTTTTACATTTCTTTTTCAGAAAGCTATACCTCTACACCAGAAGAGATGGATGCATCTGTGTGTGTGCTCTCGACTGTGCATAATGCCTTATCTCTCCCACGGCAGACTGAATGGGTTTGGCCAAACGGCGTCATCTTTTTTTTTTTTTTTTGATTGGCAGCTCATCAGCATAAGGGAAGGATTCTCTGGAAGAAAGAGTTCGAAAAGGTCAAATTCGAGTTTACGGTGAAAGGACCCATATGTGATGCATTATTGCCTCCGAATGGGCGCATGAATCTTTTTATGAGAGTCGAGCAGACAAAAAGAGGGGTCGTTCGAGATGCTGTGATTCCCTCTAGTGGTGATGATTATACAGTAGAAGTGTATTGATGGCATTACGGTAATGGCCTTGGCTTGAAATGAACTTGTGGAGTTTATCAGATGAATTAAGTGGACAAAGTGGTGGAGGGAGAAAGACGGAGAAAGTTTTAATGATGTTTTAACGACGTTCAGCGTCGCACTCGGGAGAGGAATAAGACGACATTGTTTAATACGATGGGCAGGTTAAATGCCTCGTTGTAGAGGAATACACAAAAAACACATCAAGGAACATCATCTTTAGGATTATAGTACAAGATATGGAATAATACAGATGGCCGGTGTTTTGAACTGAACTCACTCTCATTCATTTTTTCTATAGCACTTTTCCTGTACTGGGTGGCAGGAGGCCTTCAAAGGGCACCCAAGCTCACACACACACACATTAAAGGGAATGTGGAAATGCCAATGCCAATGCACACAGACCCRAGGTGCAAATATCATGATTATTGTAAAGCATCATTATAATTAACATTATTCAGTATAATGAATATTATGATTGTATCATTTTTCTGATAAAATGACAAGGCAGAAAGCTTTGGTCTGCTTTGTTGGGAGGCACCGAGGACCCTGAACACCTGGAGTTAAAAGCTGTTCCATATTTGGGTAATAGCACCTCATACAGTATGTTCTTTTACCAAGGGTATAGAATCCATGAAGCCATCTATAGCGATGAGGGATGCGGCATTTATGGTTCATTTCCTTGATAGAGGGCGGAGAGAGATCCCAATGATGTTCTCATCTGTTTTCACTATCTGTTTACGCTGAAATCCCCATGACAGGCACCGATACAGCCGCGCTCGATGCTCTCCGTGTCCTCAATTACATTCCTATTTCATTTTTTTTTTTCTTTAATTAGAAGATTTTTTTTCTATCAAAAGGGCCAAATAATGTTTAAGCATGCAGGTCTTTGAAGACAAGGAGGCTAATGAGGTGCTCATTACTGAGAATTGTTATTAGTGTGATTAATATGAACATCAGCACACTAATCAAGTTCGCAAAGTATCACCCGGCCAAGTCCATTTAGGTCTGTTTACCACTGTCCTAAATGTTGCAACACAAACTGACCTAAATAAACCATTTATTTATTTATTTGTACTTTTAATTTGGGGTACATTTCAAATAGAAAAAAAAAATATATATATATAAAATATATAACAAAAGTGAGTACACCCCTCACATCTCTGCAAATTTTTAGTTATATCTTTTCATAGGACAACACTGCATAAATGACTCTTTGACACAATGAAAAGTAGTCAGTGTAAAGTTTGTATAGCAGTGTAAATTTACTTTTCCCTCAAAATAACTAAAAATACAGCYAATAATAGCAACAAAAGTGAGTACACCCCAAAGTGAAAATGTATTTTCCTAAGTGAACATGAATTTTCCTTCCCCATTGTCATGTGACTCATTAGTGTTACACTGTCTCAGGTGTCACCAGATAGCAGGTGAGTCAAATTAGTTATAAAAGTTCTTCCACTCTCTCAACYTGGCCACTGAAAGTTCAACATGGCACCTCATGGCAAACAACTCTCAGAAGACCTGAAAAAAAATCTAATTGCTGCTTTACATAAAGATGGCCTAGACTATAAGAAGATAGCCAACACTCTGAGKCTATCTAAAGAGGCTGAGGGTGAAGATGATGGACTGGCCAAGCATGTCTCCAGACCTAAACCCCATAGAACACCTCTGGGGCATCCTGAAAAGGAAGGTGGAGGAGCACAAGGTGTCAAATGTCCTCCACCGCCGTGATGTCATGATGGAGGAGTGGAAGTGGATTCCAGTGGCAACCTGTGCAGCTCTGGTGAACTTCATGGCTAAGAGAATTCAAGCCGTGCTGGAAAATGGTGGCGGCCACACAATATATTGACATTTCACATTTTCACTTAGGGGTGGACTCACTTTTGTTGCCATGGGGTCAGCTATTATTGRCTGTATTTTTAGTTATTTTGAGGGGACAATAARTTTACACTGCTATACAAACTTTACACTGACTACTTTTCATTGTGTCAAAGAGTCATTTATGCAGTGTTGTCCTATGAAAAAAATATATAACTGAATATTTGCAGAGATGTGAGGGGTGTACTCACTTTTGTGACATACTGTATATTCTTTCTCAGTAAAACATATGTGCTAGTTGCAAAGCTTAAACATTAATATTTTTCTGACTGATTATGTACAGTACTCTACTGGTATAGACAGGTATTTAGYCAAACCTGTTAATTATTGTAGTCAGGTCTTTCAATCAGGCCCCTTATCCCCAGTGAAGCGCAATGTTAAAGCTTCAGCATACCAAGACATCTTGGGCAATGCCAAGCTTCCAACTTTGTGGCTACAGTTTGGGGAAGACCCTTTTCTATTCCAGCATGACTGTGCCCCAGAGTACAAAGCAAAGACTATAAAGACATGGTTTGATGAGGTCGGTGTGGAAGAACTTGACCGGCCCTAACACAGAGCCCTGACCTCAACCGCATCGAGCAGCTTTGGGATGAACTGGAACGGAGATTGCGAGCAAGGCCTTCTCGTCCAACATCAGTGGCTGACCTCATAAATGATCTACAGATCGAAAGGGCACGAATTCCCACAGATACACTCCAAACTCTTGTGGACAGACTGAAGAAGAGTGGAAGCTGTTACAGCTGCAAAAGGGGGACAACTCCATATCGAAGTATATGTACTGTATATGTATTTGGACACAATGTCTTTACAGGTTTGGCCAAATACTTTTGTCCATCATTTCATTAAAAGAACTCATCTGATTGATCACTTCTCATGTTCATAAACAGTTTTTCGTCACATATTTCAACAAATAAATTAAATCTTTTGAATATATAAACCAAAACATTGTGTGATACAAAACACAATTGATATTTGTCTATTAATATACTCAATGACAATGAGCTATTATGGGAAAAAGTATTTTTCTTTTTAAATGAGAGCACACTTACCACAAATGTACACCACAGAGAAGAATGAGATCATGTGACGTGGGTCTCACGGGATGGGGACAAWCCATTTTTGAGTTACAGGACAGAGTTGTTAGTAACTTTGTTGACAGAACGTTTGATCTTCAGATATTAATATATTGATATATTTAAATGATTTAAATGAGAACATCAGCTCATCGTTATATGATATATTAGCTTTAGAATTTAGTCTTTTGAAATAAGTTTAATAAAATTGTTGCTCTAATGTTTTCAATTAATTATTCTGAAATTCATTCTGAAAGTAGACATGGTTTTAAAATGTCCAACATTAATTGAAAAAGGACAGGCTGCACTTACTGTTAATGTTATTTGACCTATTTCCCTTAATAGGTCAAATACAGTATGATACCTTTGAAGAAAATACTCAYCACCAACTAACATGGAATGTACCCCAGATTATAGAATGATTCAATATCATTTTAAATTCATCCAGGCTTTAAAGGAAATTCTGATCAGGTTTTCCAAAATGTAGCAAATCCAACATGGCACAGTAGCATAGTGGGTAGCAGTGTGGCTTTGCATCTTCAGGGTTTAGGGTTTGAGTCTGTGTGCGTAGAGTTTGCATGTTCTCCTTGGTGAGTTAGTGAGTTAGCAAATTGTAGTTCCCAGATTACCCGTTGTGCCTGCTTGTGCTTGTATGCCCTGCAATGAACAAATCCCCTGGGTTAGGCYTCAGGTCTCCTGTGACCCTGTATACAGGATAAGCGGTACAGTATTAAATAGATATTAATAGATATTAAGTATCTGTGGACAATGTGAGACATGTATTGTTCTCTTCAACTTCACTGTCTTTCCCACATCCGGGAGAGTTACAGTGTGGACAAGCCCCCAAAGAAGCGTACCAGCCAGACTGTTGCATGCCCAGAGTGAAGCATGGGGGTGGATCAGTGATGGATTGGGCTGCAATATCATTGCATTCCCTAGGCTCAATACTTCCCTATGCTAGATGGGCGCGTCACTGCCAAGGACTACTGAACCATTCTGGAGGAGCATGTGCACCCAATGGTTCAAACATTGTATCCTGAAGCCGGTGCCGTATATATCAGGATGATAATGCACCAATACACACAGTAAGACTGGTGACAGAGTGGTTKGATCAACATGAATGAAAGTGAAGTTGAACATCTCCCATGGGCTGCACAGTCACCAGATCTAAATATTATTGAGCCACTTTGGGGTGTTTCGGAGGAGAGAGTTAGGAAACGTTTTCCCCCACCAGCATCACGTAGTGACCTGAACACTATTCTGCAAGAAGAACGGCTCAAAATCCCTCTGGCCACTGTGCAGGACTTGTATCTGTCATTCCCAAGACGAATTGAACCTCTATTGGCCGCAAAAGGAGACCCTACACCATACTAATGAATTATTGTGGTCTAAAACCAGGCGTTTCAGTTTCATTGTCTAACCCCTTTTTTATTCCCAGCATTTCTAGGGTGTTTTGGATAAAAATAAAAGAAAAAAATCTCTTGGAGACACATTACTTACACACACACACGCACACACAAACATACACTGTGGAGAGTGAATTTTTCCAGTAGACCCACCACAAGGTGGAAGCAGAGGTCTGTTTTTGTACTACAGTCTCCAGCTCAAGGTTGGGTTTCAKGTTCGGAAAGCCTCCAGCCTCTTATGGTGCCAAGTAGACTTAAAAAAAAAAAAAAAAAAAAAAGAAAGAAAAAAAAGTAATAGCTCCCTCGTTAAGTCTAATTTGGTAAAAAGAAAATCCGAAAATATCTGTCTCTAACATTATAAGACCATAAGTGTGCTGTATAGAACTATTTATGTGCGTCTGGGAAAAAACTCACAAGAAACCATGTAATTGTCTTTAACAAACAGGCATGTAAAAAAAACGTAAAAACGTCCRTGTTACTACTGAGCAGAATAAACAGTCCATCTGTACATCCAGGGCTGCATTCTGAAACTCAGCGTGAAGTCTAAGATGGAGGAATACGTTTTAGGTGGCCGGTGGTTTTGTCAGAAACATTCTGCTCAATTTAAATGAATGCTGAGGAAAGTCAAACGAATATCATTCCAAGCAGCTGTTCTGCCAAGACACAGTCTGTACTTGTACTGTACACTAAAATCTAGCGACTAAACATGTGTTATTACACATAGCGTAGTGTGTAACAGAATTGCAAAATCCTCGTATTTTGCTTCCAAAATTTTTTTTATGTCGTCTTGAGGAATAATTCTCCAGGCTTCCTGAACAACTTGTTTGTGTCTCGTTTTTAGTCCAGTGTCTGTACCTGAGCAGTTTCAGGGAAATCTTTTTTTTGTTTGTTAGGCCACATGAATCAGATTGATGAATCATTCAAGCGTTAAAAAAATCCAACTTTTAATGCATGAAGAATGCAGCGAGAAACAGGTGCAGATTGGACTACGGTTCGGAAATGGGTTTCCTCCGGGTACTCCTGTTTCCTCCCACAGTCCAAAGACATGTAGCTTAGGTTAATTGGCGTTCTTAAATTGTCCATAGTGTGTGTGTGTGTGTGTGTGTGTGTGTGTGTGTGTGTGCCCTGCGATGGATTGGCACCCTGTCCAGGGTGTACCCCGCCTTGTGTCCCAAGTCTCCTGGGATAGGCTCCAGGCCCCCCGTGACCCTTAATACCTGATTAAGTGGTATAGATGATGAGTGATGCCTCCTGCAGTGAAATGTACACTATATGAACACTAGGATCTAATTTGTAGTTTTCTAGAAAAGACCACTACAATAAGGTCCTTTTATTTACTTTTTTTTTTTTTTTTTTTTTTCAAAATTGCAACTTACACTGAACGTTAATTTTAATTTTTAACTCGGTAAAAGAGCAGTCTGCTAATATTATTATTATTCAGTTCTGCAGTAGTACGTAACATGAATCACTTTGCGCAGAGCAGCTGTGCAGGTGCATAACCACAACCGCAACCACAGCAACAACAACAGTAGCAACACGGTACATAGTTTACTTACACTTGATGGTATAATAACTCAGTGATCTGATCTTTATGAAGACTCGTTGATCGGCTCTGTGCCACC
Source organism: Clarias batrachus (assembly GCA_003987875.1). Lineage (NCBI taxonomy): Eukaryota > Metazoa > Chordata > Actinopteri > Siluriformes > Clariidae > Clarias > Clarias batrachus. Next base: position 67,315 of record QMIH01001970.1, read on the forward strand.
TTGTGTGCGCCGTTTGTAGCAGGAAAAGGCGTGCATCGGCTAAACATGAGGCTTGTGGTGATTACTAGAACTCGTACAGAGACATGTTTTCATTTACAGGAAAGCACACTGAGATCATGTCCTAGTGTAGTATGGGGCTTCAAGTCTGAACGGGAAGTATTGCAGGATGTACAGCAATATACCTGGGGCAGATACCCGCTTTATAATCTTTATAAAGATCTTAAACGATTATCAGTGTGTGAGGATTTTCATTACATAAAGCAAGGCTAGACTGCTAGCCCAGGGCCTTACTGGAGTCTGACTCAAGACTGTTTATTTATAAACATACCAGGAGTACAAAAGGTCAAAGTGGCCATGCATATACACACACACACACACACACACACACACACACACACACACACACACACACACACACACACACACTTGCACTTACACTGTATGTGTAATTTACACCACGAATAGCACTCCTGCTGAATAGCAGAATATGTCCTGTTAGATTCATAGAGGAGCTGGGTGCTTAGAGGATGTGATACTCGCCGGGATCTAAGACTAGGTTCAATAATCAGCTTAAAAGCTGAAAAGAATAGAACATATATGAGGTGCTGTGACCTCTTTGGTTGATATGACAAGTAGCTCTTGGTGATAATTCAACTTTAATCGCTGTTGTTGTAGTACACTGCCCCTTTATTATAATATAGTATATAAAATAATAGTCTAATAATAGTTACTGTAATAAGAGTTGAGCATTTAGAATGCTTAGTCTGTTACGCTTGATGGCAGTTTATGTTATTCGAGTCACTTAAACTGTGCATCTATGTGTACAGATCTGATGCTGTTTACCAATAATGTTCAATTCATCTGATTTGGTTTATAATTTTTCATTTACATTTTTTGACCAAAGCACTAAAAACACAATATTGCATTCTTAAGTCCTGACATGCAGTATATATCTCCACATCCATCCGTCCGTCCATCCGTCCAGGAACCCCAGTAATCCAACTATTTATTTAAATTTTTACGACCGCAGTAGGACCTATGGGCAACATTCACACGCTCACACACACACACACACACACACACACACACACACACACACACACTTTGGGCAATTTGGAAACATCTGCATGTCTTTGGAGTGTGGGAGGAGACCGGAAAACCCGGAGGAAACCCCCCAAGCACGGGGAGAACATGCAAACCGAACCCAGACCTTGGAGGTGCAAGGCGASAGTGTTATACATATATACATTAAGACACGCATATAAAAATGTATTCAATGTTTATTTTATATTTTTAAACTGTCTATGAGAAGCGTCTGCCATACCACGTCTCTGTGCAAGTTGTTACTATGGAAATGATAACCTATCCAGAAGGGGTGGTGTTTAGCATTAATGTAATCCATACAGCACGAACTAGGAATTTAATCAATACCTTTATTTCCGACAGTGTACCACAAATGAGGTCGTGTCAACTTCCATGCTAACGTGTAATGGTAACATTATACTGTAGTTAGTCATTTAGATTTCTCTATTATGGTACAAACATACTAGCATATAAAGCTCGATTTGACAATAAAGTGTTTCACCAGAAAGTGTTTAACAGTAGCGTCTCTGTGGTGGAATGATCCGGATACCTGTTGTTTAGATCAAGCAGGGCGGATCAGAGATAATGAAAGAGGACAATGGAACAATAGGAGACTTGCAAAACAAACAAACAAAAAAAAAACTAAAAAAAAAAAACTAAATCCTTACATCCATAAAAGCAGCGTAAGCTTTTACATAACTATTTTTCTCCTCATCTAGGCCTCTTCCTCTAAAACCAAAGGAAGAGACTTGGGTGAGAAAATGCACATAAAAGTCACATGAGCCCTGGCCATGCAGCCAGATTTGAAAGATTTAAAACAGACAGCTGGTACTGATCCTTTTTTTTTTTATCCATGGCTTCTCTACTTCAAGCGGTTATCAGCTCATGTATCATACATTGTGCAGTTTCGTTTTTTTTCTGTGGTCAGAGTGGACTAAAAATAAAAGATTACAGAGGATCATGTTTTATGTGAATATTGTTTAAGAGCTGTAACCATCCACAATGGAGCAGCGATGGAATAAAGGCTGCGATTTTTCTCATTTCTCATGTTTTCTGAAAATTCAACATCTGGATGTGCGCTTGTTCTTGGATAGTGCAGAATCACAGTGTTTACCAGCACAAGTGGAGAAAGGGGCTGGATTTGTGAGAAAGCATGCACCATTATCAACAATAGCAGCAAAGTTTCTAGTGTAAGTTAGTGATTGTGGTGGTGTTGCCTGGTCACTTGCAGGTCTCTGAATGGTTTACTGGTGACCCGTTGTACCTGCTGGAAGTCCTAAAGCTGCTTTCCTGAGGTGAATTTATTGCTCAGTGTTCAAAATCCAACCACAAAATATTCTCAACATAGCAAAAAAAAAATAATAATTTTTTTAACATTTACAATGAATCTTGCCTGCTTATAGATGCTCTCCATCATCCATGCTCCAAACCGGCACAATCTAGGCAACTCAGTTTCTCTACTCAGGTCATTTGACCATAAACGAGGAAGCCGCCTGAAGCCACAACAGAAAAAGGCTAAGACAGCACTGCTAGTCTAAGTTATATAAACATGTTTTCTGTAACAAAGTAGTTGTGGATTTCTTTTTTAAAGTAATACTATCATTGTAACAATGTGTTCTTCAGGTTGTCGGTGGTAATGTGGTCTTCACTAAGTGGCTCGAGTGTACATCCAAGTAGCCATCTACTGCTACCCCACAAACCCCAATAACATGTTTAAACGATGGAGTGGTGAGGCTCTCTGTTACATTACTTTAGCTTTCCCAGGGCTGGTAGGACGAAAGAAGTAGTCTGTTAGYCTCTTTGCTGAGCTTTGATCTTGAAGTTTAAGTACCAACTTGTAATTTCAGCCCCTAATGCTATTGGAGCCATTGTTGAGTGAGTGTGAGTGGTTCTGGTCCATGTGCTGGTCAAACTTGAATCTTAGTAAATAATAATTGATCAAATCCAATTCCCCTTTATTTCTTTTCAATTATGCAATACCTTGCCTCATATGGAAGGTACTTCCTGCTGATGTAAAGGATATGTTTCTCATTACCAGTGTCACACCCTGCAGGGACAGCTCTGATGGCTGAGGCATCCACCTCAACAAGGGATCACGTCTGGAGATCTGCGGCCTGAAGAACATGGGAGGAACACGAGCATTAAAGGCTCCTTCACATCCATTTGACTGGATTGCTTATAGACTTTTCTGTGAACTTAGTTAGGGGAGTAGAACATGTGGCACATTCTGGGATAAATCTTTTGTACCAGTCCACAATACCCAGAAAAGACYTCTGAGATTTGGTCTTGGCCCTGTGATTTCTTCTAATGGCCTATATGTTGCTACTTGAGGTTGGACTTCCCCTTTTCCCAAATGGTCACCCAGAAACCTTGTTTCACACTTGACACACGTTGTTTCACCTGGACATTTATGGTGAAAACCAGGTCCTTTGATTGCCATAGGAGATGCTCCAGGTGTTTCCAGATTCTTTCCAGAGATGAATTAAGATTACCAGAAGATCATCCACATATGCCACACTACAGTCTTAGCAGGCCAGGAGTATGCAATCTATTAACTGTTGAGGTACTGTAGCAGGGGCCCCACAAAGCCTGAAGTGCATGACCTAGAACTGGAACATGTCTAGGGGTGTCTAGAATTGGGTGTACATCTTGGCGTTCACCTGCTAATACCCTTTGTAGAGATCAAGAGTGGTGGTGAAACTGTTAAGTCAAATCTCATCAAAGTCATTTATGTGAGTCATAGAACAAGCGTCAAAMTGGGMAATCCAATCACACTCATAATGAGCTGTCCTTCTTAGTAACAACCACGATCAGGGTGCTTCATTGACTGGCTGATGTCTCAGTGATTCCCAAGTCCCTTATGACTTGCGCCTCTTTAACAAGGCACCACTATGAGGGGCCTTGAACTTGGCAAGCATCTTATTAGTTGATGATGGTAAAAGGACTTTGACCTTTTCCTGTTGGTCACTATTTTTTGCCTCCGCTGTGCCTGTTGTAGATTCACCTTAACCAACTGATGATATTTTTCTATAGTCTCCCATATTTGGAAAACATTTTTTAGAACCACATGCCTAGACATAACAGGCAACAAGTAACCCACACCTTGAACGATTTCCATTGTTTCTGTGACATATTCTTATGGGGCCAGGTTGCAGCTCGATGCCTGATTGTGTCTGAGCAGTTAAAGGATTTTGTTTAACAGTGGTAGCCCTGACACTAGGACTCAAAAC